>QFEY01000593.1:0-25822 GCA_003316435.1 Russula virescens | reverse complement strand
AAAAAAAAACAAAAAAAAAACCCCAGGCCCAAGACTGGCCATCCTCCTGCCAAGCACATGGTCTCCACACTGTTAAACACACTTCTGGCAACATTCTGCTGTTGTTGGTTTCTCAGCTGTGACCACCTTCGGTCCTCCCTGCTCTCCTGTCAAAGGGATGAGAAGGGTACCATTTCCTGGGTTGAGTTTGCTCCCCCCTTCCACAGTGCCCTCCTACACTCTGCCTTCCATGTCGCCTCCACCAACTGCCTCATTGCAGTTGTTAAGTGGGCCATGTTTTCCTATGTGATTGAAGTCTTAGAGGGCTGTGTAAGCCCCTCTCTTTTCTTCCCACCTGCCCATCCTGCCCGTGGCCTCATGCCCGATTGCAAGCCTGGGCCTTCTGCCCCATGCCCTTCTCCCCCTTCCTCTGCCTTGCCCCTGGCTGCCTCGGCAGCTGGCCTGGCCTGCAAGAAGCCGAATAAGATGTGGGCCTCCCAGGGTAAGGAGACACGTCAGCTGGCCTCACAGCCTGCTGTCCCAGCTCCCTCTGCCCCCAAGCCCTCCCCAGCTCCTTCCATGCCCCAGGCCGTTGCAGTGTCGGGCTCTGGGCCCCTGCTTAAACCTGAGCAGTGGCACCTGTTGAGCCTTCAGAACACATGCACCTACTCCCACTTGGTGATGGACCTGCAGGAGCAGCAGGAATTGGCCTCTCTGGCTGACAGAATGATGCAATTTGGCAGGGCACCTTCCACTTCTCCTCCAACTGCCTCCTTGCCGCCCACTCCCCTCCTTCTTCCCTCCGCCTTTCCCCCTGAAATGGAGTGCTGGGCACCCTCCTTCTACTTCTCTCCCTCCCACTGATTTGCCCATCCACTGCCTGCCTGTTCCATCCTCATCCCTCTTTGGTATCACCGTGGCTGATTCACCCCCCCTTAATCTTCAGACCCTCTTGGCAATGGTCTGGGTTGGGAACCAGTTATGCCTCCTTCCTGTGGCTGGCTTGTTGGCCATAAGTACTCAGGTGGAGTTGCTGTCGAGGTTTGGATTACGTGCAGGATCATTGGATATGGCAGACTTTATTCCCTTACGTAGTGACCTTTATTTTGATTCACACTAGGCATACACTTGTTGAGGTAGTAGTGTATTTTTGTCACAATATATTGCCATTCACCAAAAAAAAAAAAAAAAAAACTGTCAAAGATCAGAAGATGATACATTTGTGATCAGTGATTTGGTCTATGTATCTACTTCAGATCTCTCCCTACCAAAGGGGTGTGTGTCCAAACTACTCCCTAAGTACATTGGACCATTCAAAGTACTTGATGCACACCCAGAAGTATCATCATACAAAATAGACCTACCTATGCAGTTATGAGCATGCAATCTACATGGCCGATTCCATTGGAGTAAATTACATGTGCACTTAGCCTAAGTAGTATTTTAAAGTCCAGTTCAACAGAACTGCAAGTGACTGAGAACTGAACTGAACTGTGACTGCAAATAACTGAACTGCCAGTCACAGTTCTAGTTAGTTCAAGCAGTCACCAGTCACAGTTCTACCAAAATTCTGAAAAGCTTGTGACTGGCAAAAAACCAGTCATAACTGGTTCAAACTGGTTTTTTTGGTAGTTTAATAGGGAAATACAAGTGTACAACATATGGTTCAATACTGTTTTGATGCAGACTTATTATGTATCTTGTGGCAGAAATGTGGCCTGATTACAATATCAAATTAACTCCAAACAAATGGCTCCACCAACACACAAGCATCAGCAAGATAACATCCTACTAGAAGTACTAGACATAGTACTCCTAGTAATTCCTAGTAATTCCTAGTCAGCCTCAGGCTGACTAGATATAGTAACAGATCTATATCTATTCTTGCAAGTCTAGGTCTAGTACACCCTAGTACGCCCTAGTAAGCCCTAGCATGGTCTAGTTTTGGAGCTAGGGCTAGTCTCGCTAGTTGATCTAGTCATGGCTAGTAATGAGTGAAACATGCTTATTTTATTTCTACAGCATATGTCTAGCTTGCATAGACTTTGTGTAGGCATCGACACAATTCAAGGGAACCCCTGAAGGTTACAGGCACAGGTTATAAATCATATGCATCAGTGTAGTTAGCCGGATATATTATGTTTTAGGATTCACAATAAAAAATACATGTCTCAGTACTAACTAATAACTTGTGTACTTATATATGGCTATTTAAATACAGAGTATAATGTAAATAATAAAGGCAGGGGAAGCCCAGCGCAAACGAAAGGGAGTGGTAAGGGGAGGGTTTATATACCTGCAGGCATGTGCATGGACCATTTGGCCCTTGTGTGTAACTGCTGCAGCATTTCGTTGATTGTTGATATGTTGTTTACATACATTTGTACCCGCTTTGTCTACACTCCACTCAGCTTTGGTACAGCCACATCACACATCCCCTCACATGTCCCCTCACTTGCAAACACAGACAACGCAAAACGACTGCGCACAAAGATGGCACATGACACTACACGACGACCATGCCCGACGACCACACACAACATGCGCATGATGATTGCACCTAACGAGCTGTGCCTAGGGTGTAGCACGGGTCACACCGCGGGTCACATCAGTGACACCGTACCTGTGACCCATCATACCATACCCGTAATCACACCGTACCTGTGAGCACAGGTTAAACCTGCAGGTTTTATCTTATCACCGCGGTGTCTTAACACCACAGTATACCATCAACACCGTGCCACATAAGTGTTAAAAAAGAATATATTGATTCATATACACTAGTTACTACCATAAGTTAAAACTACATAAATAAAAAGAGCCGGGCGAGCCCAGCTGAAAGAACAGAAGGGGACACGTATGGGCAGGGTTTATATACCCCAGGGCATGCGCACGGACCATTTGGCCTTGTGTGCAGCCGTGCCGTGTCTCGTGACGCGCTGTTTACCTATATTTGTACTCGGTTCGTTCAACACAGCTCAGACGTGACATGTGTGACAACGGGACACAACAATGGCACTACGACAGCGTGCAACAAACGGCACTCAAATATGGCTCAACGACATGCAGCAAACACCCCAACGACACACAGTGAACACCCTGACCAAGCACAACAAACGCCCCGACGAACGAACGCCCCAATGTGGTTCAACAAACGACATGACGGCACACGAAAACGAGCGTAACGACACGCCTTAAACGCCGTGAGGGCACGCGAATACGAGGCACAACAAACGCCGCAACAGCACGCGAAGACACGCAACAAACGCCGAGATGGCACGCGAAGACGAGGCGCAACAAATGGCAGCACGAGGCGCAGCGAACGAACCATGCAACGAGGTAATAAAAGCCACGAAGGCACGCAACTCACGAACGGCGCATGAGGCACGACTCATGGCACGATGACGGGGTGCAGTGTAACAAACTGCACAATGGCATACAGAGTAAAATGGGCAGACAGCGGGGCACTTAGGATACAGGATTGTTGAATGTACATAGCTTTACTGTCTGTAACATCAAATATATCATTTATTTAGCTCTTGACTTATTGGTGTGAATGGCAAGCAAGATATGCTAGAGGGAAATTTACTTGAGAGCCAGAAAAAATATGATTAACCCTAGACACCGTCAATACCCGTGACACCGCCAAAACAGGTACGGTGTGCCACAGGTAGCACATTTCCGACACCGTACCTGTACCTGTCAGACCTGTGGGCCATATACCACAGGTTGACCCTTACCTGTGCTACACCCTAGCTGTGCCCAAAGATGGCATACAACGGCACAAGATGACCATGCCCAATGACTGCACACAACATGCGCACAATGATTGCACCTAACGAGCTGCGTCCAACGATCGCACACCTTGACTGCGCCCAATGCCCAACGATTGCACCCAAAGACCGCACACAACCACTGTGCACGATGACCGCACCCAATGAACCCCACCAAACACAAGAACCGTGCCCAACGACTGTGTGTGAAGACTATGCACAATGAATACTGAGTACTAAGTACAATGACTGCATGTTGAGATGAAGAAGATTGCGATGGGGCACAATGACAGTAATAAGCATAATGTATATAGAGTATTGTATTACTATAAGAAAAATAGAAGTTTTGTTTAAAAAAACTATTTGCTAGCTAGACTGAACTCATGGGTGGAACTTGTTGCTGGTGTATCAATGTGTGGGTCAACAGGAATTTACCTGTGTTGTAACTACTAACTAGGCAAAGGGTAGAACTTACTAGAATATACATCATAATTACTAGAAATTATCTAGACATGACTAGAATCTGGCTTGCTTCACTAGATTTTACTAGATTTACTAGGATTAATTGCCCCTAGTAGCTCTAGTCACTCTAGATCACTCTAGACTACTCTAGGTCGTGTCATCTTGCTGATGAACATTACTCCACTCTCTCAACATGCAAGGTTCCAAGGCAACAACTTCCAAAACACAAAAAAGACCTGCCACAGGGTCCACAAAGGTTAAAGCTAAGTCCCAGGGTAGGCTACTAGCCTTGAAATCATGTCAACGCAAATGGCAAGCTGCAGATGAAACAGACAAAAGTTGCTCCAGTGAAGCTGAGCCACAGGTAACCCACCATCGTAAAAGGGCAAAGCATCCTGCAAAGACTGTTGAAGGAGTTAGCAAAGGCAATGAGTCAGACACTGAAGAAGTCAGGGAAGTTCACGACCTTATCACAACAGATGATGATGCTAGCAACAACATAGTATGCTTACCTCCTTTTCTTGAATGGGACACCTTCTCACATCATTGACAGAATGAAGATGAACCAGAATCTTTGCTGGCTGTGAAGAGGGACAGTTCAAAAGACCTCTTGATGATATTTTCAGATATTGTTAACATTGACTTCAAGAAAGGGAATGAGCACCAGAGGCTTCAAGGACAGTGGTGTATGGTTTGCAAGTAAGTGATAGCCCTATATGAATGCAGTATAATGGAGTGAGGTTGCTCACCAAAGAACAGAATCAACGAGAACACAGTAAAGAGTGGTTTAAGGAAGGTGTTCTTTGTTGATGGGAATTCAAGCTGTAGATCACATATTCAACAACACTATCAGCTTTACCAACAATGCTGCAAGGACAGAAACATACCTGAAAACCATCATGCTATCCCTTGAGAGTTATGGAGACAAATGAAGAAAGGAAAGGAGGCAAAGGTCCAAGTAAAGCTTGATGGGATGATTGAAAGGCAGCAGGGACCAAAAGAGTTCACATGTAAGAGCATAGTGCACACTGTTGCCCAGTTTATCACTGGCAATGACCAGGTAAGTATATTTAAAGCCTTGAAGTTCATTGTACTGACCTTTTGCTTAGGCACTGGAAGTGGCCAACAATGTATTGTTTCAGAATTGCCTTGTTTCGATGAGACCACAGATGACAAACATGGACTTGCCCAGCAGTCATAATGTGAAGGTACACCTCCACAATGAGTGTGTTGAATGGCTAAAAGAGTTAAAAAAGGATATTCTCATGAGTTTTATACTACTGTGTGTCCATCTCTTTCTTACTCACCAAAACATGTCAGGCTGCACCAGGGAAGATTTCAATGACTGCAGATGGATGGACAGCAGATAATACAAAGGGGTCATTTCTTGGAGTAATGGCACACTGGATTGAGGTTAAAGCTGGGACATGGCAATTACAGTTAGAGGTGATTGGGTTTCAAGAAATATTGGGTGATCACAGCAGCTTGAACCTTGGTCAATACCTTGTTGGGGTGTGTGATCATGTGGGTATTACTTACCCAGAAAAGTCAAAGGTGATTCCATCAATTGACTGACAATAACATAATCAGTAAACGCACATGCACGGCTCTATACCATTACATTGGACAACACTTTGAGCAACAATACTAGTTGTAGTACCATCGAATCATTTGACAGTCAGTGAGGATATGAGCACTGGGATGCTGGTGAGAATCAATTGCTGTATGTTGTTCTCTTGCCTCTCCCAAATCAGGTGTGACAACTGACAATCTTGACAGCTGCCTCAAACATGTCATGAACCTTGCCAACATGGCCATGATGGGCCATATAACTAAAATCACTGCAGTTGAGAACCAAATGGCAATTTGGGAATACGATCTGGACTTACTGGGCAACCATGTCTTAGGTGGATCACTTGATGTGATTGTGGCAATCCAAACTATTGCCATTAAAGTGTGTTGTTCAGTTCTCACCTCATAGCTTGTTATTTATTTATTTTGGCTAGATTCAGGCTTCAGGTCAATGGATCAAGTATTTTGAAAAGCTACAACTTCAGTGTAAGATAAGTAACCCACTGAGAATCCCACTTCACAGCAATATCAGGTGGGGCTCCACCCAAAGTATGCTTAGCCGCACCTACCATCTGCATCAGGTGAGCTGCCACCAGACCATTTTATTGGTACTTGCTGATATTATATCCATCATGCTTTAAGCCCATTAACATCTTCCTTGCCTCTGCTGATGCAATGTTTGGCCCAATCACTACTTTTCGCACAAATGGACAAGTTATGAAGAAGCTCCTATTGAAAGCCTTCCAACTTTTGGAGGAGAACTTGGAGTGAGTAAAGGACATTGTGGATATCTTGGGGGTATGCATTTACATACATACCATGTCTAACCAGTATCCTCACACTCTAAACCTGGATTCCAAGGAGATCCAGCATCATTTCTCATCTGAACGACTTCCAACACTTTGACATGCCCTTCCCGCTATCAAAGAGCTACAAATAGCATGGGAGGCAAAATGCAACGACCCACACTTCGCCACATACAAGCACACGATCAACAATAGCTTGACAAAGCTTCAAAAATATTATTCCTGTCTCAACTGGAAGCTGGCCTTCCTCCTTGCATTATGTATGATTTTGGCTTGCTTTTATTTTATTTATCTGACCAACTTGACCCACAGCTCTTCATCCGTACTACAAACTGGCATATATCAAGCTTGCATGGGGCAGACCAGAGGAACAGGAACAAGAATGAGCTGCTGGAAACCCATATGCCAAGGATTGGCAGGATGAGGCACAGAAGTTGCTTGAGCACATGGTATGTAATTTACATCAGATGAGTTCCTGCATTCATGGCTAACCATATGTCACACAGGCTCTTCTTGACCTTCAACCACCATCATCTATTTTTCATGTCTGCTGTTTCCTCTCCATCAACCCCTTCCCTTCCTCTTTCCAAAGCTAAGAAGGCTGCTAGGAAGAGGGCCCTTCAGGATTGCAAGCTTACAGCTCACACCATTGGCTCTGCCTCCCCTCCTGCCCCACCCTTCTCTCTAGGTACTTGCTCTCCTGTGGCTGCCTCTCTTTCACCCCCTCCCACGGCTCGCCCTAGGATAGATACTATAGCCGTCGACCCCCCTGCCCCCACAGGCCCTAAGACTGCCCCTTCCCTGCTAAGCAAATGGTCTCCATGCTGTTCAACTCCCTCTTAGCGACTTTTTGTCATTGCTGGTACCTTTCCTGCAACCACCTTTGTTCCTCCCTCCTCTCCTCACAACAGGACAAGAAGGGGGCCATTACTTGGGTCGAGTTCGCTCCCCCCTTCCATAGTGCCCTCCTATAGGCTGCTTTCTGCATTGCCCCCTCCAACTGTCTTGTTGTGGTTGTTAAGTGGGCTGTTTTTTCATATGTGATTGAGGTTCTTGATGGCCATGTCAGCCCCTCTTTTTACTTCCCACCTGCCCATCCTGCCCATGGCCCTGTGCCTGCTCACAAGTCTGGGCCTTCTGCCTCACACCCTCCTCCACCTTCCTCTGCCTTGCCCCCAGTTGCTCCAGCAACTGGCCTAGCTTGCAAGAAGCCAATGAAGATGTATGGCTCCTGTGGCAAGGGGACAGCCAAGCCAGCCTCACAGCCCGCCATGCTGGCCCCCTCTGCCCCTTGGACCACCACGGTCCCCTCCACGCCTTGGGGCTCCAGACCTCTGCTTGAACCTGAGCAGCAGCATCTGTGTAGCCTTTGGAATATGTGCATCTACTCCCATTTGGCGATAGACCTGCAGGAGCAACAGGAGTTGGCCTCTTTGGCCAACAGGATGCAGCGCTTTGGTAGGGCACCTAGCATCTCTCCTCTGACTTTCTCCTTGCCACCCACTCCCCTCCTTCTTCCTGCTGACTTTCCCCCTGACCTGGCACATTGGGTGCCTGCCTCCTCCTTCCCTCCTTTCCTCCCTCCCACTAATTTGCCCACCCCATCTCACCTTCTCAATCTTGTTCATCTGGTTCCCCAAGGGTGTACAATCGCTGCAGCATGTTCCAATGACCCTGATCCAATGATCTGAGGTACATGTGTGACCTGGAGAGAAAATTATGGTGAGGCCTGTCTGTATATCATGTTGACTGAGTGCTCTGGACAGTAGCTTATGCACAGAGCTGAGAGATGGAACCTTACTTATTGCCAATATGTTGTGACCTTAGCTGACACCCAACTTATGCATACTTAAATTTGTAGTAGAGTACATATTGTTGCAATTTTATTGCCATTCACCAAAAAAAAAAAAAAAAACCATATGTCACAGATGCAGATATACTGGAATAGTCAGCCATCAACAGAACACACAACTTCAATGACTGCTACACCCACCAGTACAACACCTGTTGCATCTTGTGATGTGTCTATCATATCAGAATTTGATCGCCATTGCCTCTCGCTTGTATTGAGGGACAATGATGACAAAGGGTGGTCCACAGAACTGTGCTGCTATCTGAAGGACATGCCAGCAGACATCACAAAGAATACTGATATTGTGAAGTGGTGGCAGGTAAGCCAGTTAATTGTGTCTATGTGATTTGCCTAAGCCTGAGCAACACTGCATGTAGGACCATCATCTATTCTATCCAATGCTCACTTGCATCACAACCGACATCCTTCCTTGCCAAGCTTCGTCTGTCTCTTGTGAATGGCTTTTTTCTTCTGCTAAACAGGTTGCTGATGATTGATGTGCATGCTTGGGTGCAAAGAAGTTCGAGGAGTTGCAACTCATGAAGTTTGTGTGGCATCAAAATGGCTCTGACCTAGCTGTGTGGAACTCAGGGTCAGTGGAGGAGGTTGACTTAGAGATATACTGTAACTTGCTTGCTGTCAATGAGATGGAGGATACACTTAATAAGGAGGTAGTACTCTCAGATTAGCATTACAATTCCCTTTCCCTAGATGATAGATAGGGATTTAATTTTGTGTTTGTGCATAGGAAAACTGGTCTGAACCACACACAGAACTGGTCTAAACTGGTTAATGACTGGTCTCTGTTTCAACTGATTTGGACCACAGGCTCCTTAAACCTGAACCACCACCATCGATTTTTCGTCATGTCTTCTGTTCCCTCACCATTGACCCCTTCCCTCCCCCTCTCTAAAGCTGAGAGGTCTGCTAGAATGAAAGCCCTCAGGGATGCTGAGTGGGCAGCTCGCGCTGCTAGCTCTGGCTCCCCCTCTGTCGCTCCCTCCTCTCTAGGCACCTGCTCCCCTGCGGCTGCCTCTCTTTCCCCCCCTCCCACAGCACGCCCTAGGATGGACACCATGGCCGTTGACTCCCCTGGCAACCCCAGGCCCAAGACTGCCCCTCCTCCTGCCAAGCGCATGGTCTCCATGCCATCAAACACGCTTCTGGCGACCTTTCGCTGTCGCTGGTACCTCAGCCACGACCACCTTCAGTCCTCCCTCCTCTCCTGTCAAAGGGATGAGAAGGGGACCATCACTTGGGTTGAGTTCACTCCCCCTTTCCACAGCGCTCTCCTGTGCTCTGCTTTCTGTGTCACCCCCTCTGACTGTCTCGTTGCAGCCATTAAGCGGGCCACGTTCTCCTATGTGATCGAAGTTCTAGAGGGCCGTGTAAGCCCCTCCCTTTTCTTCCCACCTGCCTGTCATGCCCGTGGCCCCATGTCTGCGTGCAAGTCTGGGCCTTCTGCCCCGTGCCCTCCTCCCCCTTCCTCTGCCCCACCCCTGGCTGCTTCGGTGGCTGGCCTGGCCTGCAAGAAGCTGAAGAAGACATGGGCTCCCTTGGGCAAGGAGATGTGTCAGCCGGCCTCGTGGCCCGCTGCCCCAGCTCCCTCTGCCCCTGAGCCCTCTAGGGCTCCCTCCATGCCCTGGGCTGGTGCAGTGTTGGGCTCTGGGCCCCTGCTTGAACCTGAGCAGAGGCGCCTGTTGAGCCTTTGGAACATACGCACTTACTCCCACCTGGCGATGGACTTGCAAGAGCAACAGGAGTTGGCCTCCCTGGCCGACAGGATGATGCAGTTTGGCCAGGCACCGTCTGCATCTCCTCCAACTGCCTCTTTGCCGCCCACCCCCCTCCTTCTACCCTCTGCCTTTCCCCCCGACATAGAGTGCTGGGCACCCTCCTCCTACTTCCCTCTCTCCCACTGATTTGCCCACACACCGCCTGCCTGTTCCATCCTTGTCCCTCTTTGGTATCACCGTGGCTGATTCACCCCCCCTTAACCTTCAGACCCTCTTGGCAATGGTCTGGGTTGGGAACTGGTTATGCCTCCTTCCCATGGCTGGCTTGTTGGCCGTAAGTATCTAGGTGGAGTTGCCGTCAAGGTTTGGATTACATACAGGATCATCGGATGTGGCCAACTGTATTCCCTTCTTTAGTGACCTTCATTACGATTCATACTAGGCATACACTTGTTGAGGTAGTAGTGTACTTTTGTCGCAATTTATTGCTGTTCACCAAAAAAAAAAAACAAAAAAAAAAAAAACTGATTTGGACCAGTTATAGGATGTAGACTGAACCAATAAGGACCGGTTATGGTCTGTTTGGTCAGGTTTTCACTAAAATAAAGGATGTATGTGACTGGTTCCAGTTCTGGTTCTATGGCAAACAGGCCAAAAAACTGGACTGGACCAAACTTTTAAACCCTACACTTAGCCAATGATGATGCATTATTCCCACATTGGGAAGCCATTCCCTATTATGATTATGGTACCCCTGATAATCAGGAATGGTTGGTGGACAAGATCCTAGCCCATAGCTGGGATAAGAACAAACTGTCTTTTCAGATTTGTTGGAATTTGGGAGACACAACTTGGGAGACTCACAAAACATGTAAAGACCTACAGGCACTTGATGCCTATCTAGAACTAATGGGCATTGGAGATTCTATCAATCTCCTGCACCATAAGTCAGATCAATGACTAGTATGAGTGATTGTGTCAATTGCTTGTACCAGAAACAGGGTACCTACTCCTGTCACCACCACATTCATAGCACCGTAACATGTGCTGGATTGTTATGATAGAGTCACCCTATGTTCTTATAGAGTGCTGAGCTAAGTCTCTGAAGCGACTTAGAAGGCTTATAGAGTTGAGGGTTACCGCTCTAGAGTACGTCCTAGAACCCCTTTGAAGTCAGGCTATAGGATAGTCCAGAAGATGAGACAGGAGAATCAACTTGGCCCGTCTAAGGCGCAAGCTGCCTGCCTTATATACATTTCGAGGCGCAGGAGCCACCTTCCCTGATAGGCCAGTCAGGTGCTACGGAAACTACTAGAACATCACAGAACGTACTACCAAGTATCACCTGGTATAGTATACAGCCATAAGGCACAGACACAAGACAATAGCAACCAATCACAGAACTACTACTTATCATAACAATAGGGCCGGTTCCCACTCACTAACAGGGGCTGGACCCCAGGCCAGTTACACCACACCCCTCCTATGCCTCAGACGTTCTCGCTGAGGGCACGCCCTTTGCCCTTCGTGTATGGCTTTTTGGTCGTTTTCCACGTGGAGCAGAACTTGATGCGGCCGCCAGGGTAAGGTTGGAAGTGGTTACGGAGGGTGCTGACCTTGTCCTGAATGTGGCTTGCCACCAGGCGGCTTTCGCACAGCCATTTCTTCTCGGTGTGTGCCTCGAGGTCACAGCGCAGGAGTTTGATGCGATTGAGCATCTTGTGGCACTCACCATCAAGCCGGTGGTACCTCTCCACCTCTGCTTTGTATCCCCATTCCCACTGCTTCTCCACCTCCATAAGCAGGACTTGATAGGCACTATTGCTGCCCGCGAGTACATGGCAGAACCAGGGCTTGAGGGGTTCGAGCTCGGTGTCCTTGTCACTGGGGTAATCGGACAGGGCGTAGATGTTGGCAATGAAAGGGGTGTTGGCTGGTCCCTGGCCATCGTGAAATACGGCCACGCGGCCGTTGTTGAGCTGTTTGACCCACTTGGCGGGTCGGTAAAATCCAGCGCCGATAGGCACTTGTATCTGGGGAACCCTGTCGTCAGCTGCCTCATACCCGTTGGGACACATGTCGTAAATGTCCCAGTAGTGTTCCAGCTGGGTGTCACAGGCTTTGATGCTAGCCTCCAGAACTTCGACCCGGTCTTTATGCTGGGCGTTGCGGGCATTGAGGGTGTTGACCAAGCCGGCAACGATGGCAATGGTCCGTTCTTCGTTCCACTCGTTGCCCTGAAGGGCTGCGAGTGTGGTGTTTGGGGATAGGCGGGAGGCGGTGAGGGTCTGCAGATCAATTCGGTTGCCAGTGTCAGAGGTGAGGGAGTGAATGGTTGGCGCAGCCAGGTCTTCGATTTCGAGGTCGATAGGGTTGGCGCTGGAGCCGGCATGGAGATGGATAGGGAGAGGTGCGGGGGACTGGCTGGACTCAACAACCATGTGGTTGGAACCGTCGTTGGATGCATTGGAGGACATGGTCTAGATTTTGTCGTGGATGGGGCAGAAGATATGGTCGCAAGCAGTGAAGTGGAGAGTCGCGTGGGAGATGGTGCTGGAGTTGACCTTGCGCTTTTTCTGGGGTTTGGTTCGGAGGAAGGAGTTGTGGATAGGGCAGACAAGGAGCGTACAGTCGTACCAATGAATTTTCTTGTGGGCCACCTCTTCTTTCTTTCGACGGGTCTTGGGGGTGTCGGGGCATCAGGGAGCAAGGAATTCGGGGTCTGCCACTGAGAACCAGTCGGATTCGGTCGGAGGTTCGTAGTGGACGGAGGTGAAAGCATTCGGGTTGGTAGAGGATGAGGCCAGTGTTGGAATGGTAGTGGGATGCAGTTGGGAAAGCTGACGCCTTTTGTTCGCCGAGAGTCGATGGCTTTTATCCTTTCATTTGGGCGCTTTTGATTGTATTGTTTTACGAGAAGAGGTGCATGGACTTGATCAGCTGGTTCCCAGGTGTTGTCGCTTTCTGGGTATCCCTTCCATTTTACAAGATATTGGATCGTTCTGGATCGGCCATGACATCTGTGGCTCCTTATCTGCTCCACTTCGTATTCTTCTTCTCCGTTGATAAGGTCAGGTGGTGGTTAGGTGAAGTTGGGCCCGTGGGCGGCTGTCTCATGATAGGGTGATAAGAGCGATGCATGAAACACGTTGTGGATGTGCCAGGTCATGGGTATCTGGAGTTTGTATGCTACCGGTGATATTTCTTGTTCGATGACAAACGGTCCATATTGTTTCGGGTTAAGCTTGGTCACCTGATGTTGCAGCCATAAGTGTTTCACCTCGAGCCATACCTTATCTCCCTTGTGATATTGGGATGGGGGTGGTCCAGGCTTCATGGCGACTTCTGTGAGGCTGGTGATGGCCGTCGCACAATACTCTTTTAGGTGATGGAGTCTTTCTTCTGCCGTCATATTGTTGGAGGGCGTGAGAAGAGCGGGGATTAATATGGCCTCATGTCCTAGAAGGACTTGATTGGGCGATAGGCCAGTTGTAGCATTTCTCCTATTGTTGTGTACTGCCGTTGCCAAGGGTAGCCATTTGCTCCAGTGTTCAGGGTGTGCCATTGTGACCAGGTGGAGGTATCCTTCAATCCATTGGTTTTTGCATTCTGTTAGCCCATCGGTTTGTGGATGGAAGGCGGTGGATATATTTTGTTGAATCCCTAGTCCTTTTGCTAATGCTTTACTGAAATGGGATGTGAACCGTGGATCTCTGTCGCTGATGACCTTTGTTGGAAGTCCAAACCATCGATACACGTGTTCCATGTATAGCTGAGCGATTCCCGGTCCTGTGATTGTGGTGGAGCAGGGGAGGAAGACGGCTGCCCTCGAGCACCCGTGATCAACAATAGTGAGTATTGCGTCTTTTCCTTTGTAGGGAGGTAGTCCGGTTATGAGGTCCATGGCAACCTGTTGGAATGGACGGGCATTTGGCTCTGTTTCTATTCGATAGAGAGGTGTCTTTTGTCGATGGGTTTGCAGTTTGCTTTGTTGACACGTCACACATCCTTTTACATAACTTGCTATCCATTCCTTCATTCCTGTCCAGGAATAGTGTTGTTGTGTGAGTCGTAGGGTTTCGTCTCTGCCTGGGTGTCCTGCTCCTGGGTGGTCGTGGTAAAGTAGCATCAAGGATCTCTTGAGGTTCTCTGCCTCTTCGGGGATTGGCAATGTCATTTTCCTTTCCATAGTCGTAGTACGGCATCTGTGTGGTGGGATCATAACAAGGTTTTGGTTGTCATTGTCTCCTCTGTCTGTTCCCGGTGGTCGGGATAGTGCATCTGCCGCTGTGTTGGTTTTTCCAGGGATATGTTCTATTTTATAGTCATATAGCTGGAGTTCTGCCTGCCATCTCGCTTGTCTGTGGTTTAGGTTGCGTGCTGATTTCCAGTATTGTAAATTTGCATGGTCTGTGCGTATCAGAAATGGGTGTTGCGTCCAACCAAGGTAGGGTCTCCAGTGTTGCAAGGATTTGATGATGGCCAAGAGTTCACGGTTATAGATGTCGTAGTTTCTCTCAGTCGGGGTGAAGGTTGCCGAGTAGTATGCAATGGGGTGAAGGATTGGTTTGCATTGTTTATCCAGGGATGGTGTAGTGTGATCACCCTCTTGCGAGAGTATGGCGCCCACGCCATAAGCAGATGCATCGACCTGAAGGACGAAGAGCTTTGTCCAGCATGGTTGCATAAGTACTGGGGAAGCACACATTCGGGTTTTGAGCTCCTCGAATGCTCTCATTTGACAATCTTCCCAATGCCAGGGTGTGGCTTTCTTAGTGAGGTCGAGTAGTGGTCGGGCGATCTTGGAGTAGTTTGGGATGAAGTATCTGTAGTAACCCATGAAACCCAAGAATTGATGAATCTCTGTGGGGGTTGTGGGTTGTGGGTAGTCTGCAACGCCCTTGAGTTTCTTGGGATCCATCTTGATTGTTCCTTGCCCAATTATGACCCCTAGGTATTCAACCTCTGGTTGTTCGAAAATGCATTTTTCCAGTTTGAGATACAAGTCATGTTCTTCAAGGCGCTTGAGGATTTGATGTACTTTTCGCTGGTGGCATTTGTGGTGTTCCTCTTCTGTTTCTTCGTCCTCTCGTTTTGTATGAATGAGGATATCATCCATGTACACTGACAGCCATCGTTGCGCAATTTCCTGTTGGAAGATGGTGTTCATCATTCGCTGGAAGGTTGCCGGGGAGTTTGTGAGGCCAAAGAACATAACTGTTGGCTCAAAGAGTCCCTCTGGTGTTAGGAATGCTGCCTTCCACTTGTCTCCCTCTCGGATTCTGATGTTGTTATACCCCCATCGTATGTCGAATTTGGTGAACAATGTACATCTGGCCAGCCAGTCTATGGTTTGGGAGATGAGGGGTGCAACGGTTCTGTCTCTCTTGGTGTATTTATTGAGAGGTCTGTAGTCTTGTACAGGGCGAAGCTTTCCATCCTTCTTTTTGACATAGAAGAAATTGGCGCAGTATGGGGAATCAGAGGGTTTGATGGTTTGTCGTTTCAAGTGTTCTCCGACGAATCAAGTGGTCTCCGTAATTTCTTCTTGTGTTAGCGGTAAGAGACGTCCTGGGAGTGTTGCAGGGGCATTGGGTAATAGTTCAATGGCATGATCCCAAACGGTGTGGGATGGAAGCCTTTGTGATGCTTGTTCGCTGAATACCTTTCCATATCTGCGGTATTCGATGGGTATGGAGGATAGATCTTCTGCGATTGGATTTTCGGGATAAAAGGTTACCCGTCCTAGGAAGTACCAGTCTCTGTTGGCTGGAGCTGCTCCGTGCCTGGACCATCGAATGAATCGTTGCCATTGGTTTGGTCTGATTGGCTGGGGAATGTTTCATTGGCGTGGTACATATCGGGCTTTCTTTGCATTTGGTGCTCGTGCGACAATTGGTAGCTGCGAGAAGTCAATCCATCCTCGTCTCCAGTCGATCTTGGGTTGAGTTGCTGAGAACCAGGGATACCCTAGTATTGCTCGGTGTTCCCCCAAATCGGTGAGGAAAAACCTCATCGTGGTTCATTGAGTCCCTGTCTGGAGCTCCAGATCTGTGTAATATCACAGTGTACCACTTTTGTTTTCAGTCCCATCAACATTGTATAATGGGCGAGGCATCTCTAACTGTTTGATGGGTAGTTGTGCCCATTTTGCGTATTGTAGATTCATGAAGTTTTCTGTCGCGCCAGAATCTACCAGGGCTATGACTTCGGCTCTTTTCGCACTTGATTGAACGAACATTCGTACTGTCATTGACTTCCTTGCTGACATATATACAGGTCCATCTGTGCTACTTCTTGCCCGGATCAGTGCCGATCTGATCAGGCGAATTGAAAACCCTCAGCTGTCTCCATCTCCTTGATCATTGCATCCTGTTTATCGGCCGTGAGGCTGCTCAACTCTGTGCAGATACATGCTACACGCGATGTAGTTGGGTCGACCTCCATTTGTTCTATCTGTTCCTCATTGGTGGGGTCGAAGTCGATGAGGTTTGCGTATGGACCTGGGTTTTTCTTGTTTTGCCTAGCAGGGCAGTTTCAGGCATAATGCCCCTCTTGTCCACATTGAAAGCAGGCATTATTGGTGTTGGTGCTGCATTGGGTCTGTACGGTGTTCCCGCCAAATCCTCCTCTGCCTCGTCCCCTCCAGTTGTTGGGGGCTTGTCCTCAGCTGAGGTCCATCGGCACTGTTTGGTTGTTCATCCAAGGCGGCGCTGTGCTGCTTGTGACAAAGGGGTTCGCCTGGGGTGCCCTCCAGTTATTGGATGGGGGAAATCGCCCTCTATTATGCTGCTGGAGCGATCGGGGTATATATCTGGGCCCTTGGCTGCATGGTGGCTCCGTGGGGAATCCTGATCGTTTGTTGATGAGGTCTTTGAGGAGATTTTCTGTTACTTGTGCGGATTTGACGACTCTTTTTGCTTTGGCTTCGGCCGCTAGATACCCATTAGGCATTTCCGGGTCCATGATTTTGCGCAAGATCCATGGTGTTTTCTTAAATGTAGAGAGGAACTTGTACGTGGTCTCGGAGTGTGTGAGTGAGTATCCAGCTTTGTCGACTAGTTCGCAGAAGGTAGTGATATGCTCGTCGATGAGAGGTGGCTGATATTTGAGTTTTTCCAGTTTCTGGCGGGCCTTCTCTTCTTTTGTGGTGTCAATGAATCGCTGTCAAAATATCTGGAGGAATCGGGTCCACAGTTCTTTGATGTTGTCTTGTGGCATGGTAAGGCCATCTAGCCATTGCCCTACCATTCTTGCCCATTCTGCGATGGTTGGCCCTTTGAGGAGGGTGACAGTAAATGCAACCTTCTTGTAGGGGGAATTGTATCCTGCAACGTCATTGTTAAGATGGAGGTATGCCTGTACTTCTTCGATGAAATCTTCGGCTCTTTCCCGATTGCCAGAGAAAGGCTGGGGTAGGCTCCCCATGGCCTTAACGTCCCCTCCTACATGTATGGGCTGTTGTTGTGGAGCTCCGGGCACTGCTGGGGGAAATCCCCCTGGATCACCTCCTGGTGGTCCCCTGCCGTTGTCTGGACCGGGGTCTCCTCCTCTCATGTCTTGGTTAAATGCCTGGTTTAATTGGGCTTCTATGTTACTTTGCCCTTGGGTTGGTATCCTGAAGGATACGGTATCCAGCTGCTCTTCTGTCATCGTACGAGTTGCCATTTCCTTGCCTTTAGCTTTGAGTTCGGCAGGTATAGGTTGTGCTCTGATTGCTGCGTCTGTGGGGTCTTCTGGGTATGTAGCTTCTTCTGCATTAAAAGCCTCTACTTCTGTTGCAAACGCTCCCAGTTGAAAGGCCTGGGTGTTGTTATCCCACTTGGTATAGTACCAACGATCGCTGTGGAGGATGACTTTCTTTGTTTGCTTGTTGATCATTCCCTCCTCGTTATCGCAGAAGATAAGATAGGCTGGTCCTGCTTGTGGGTGGTGTTCAAACATGTGTGTGTTAGGTTTTCCTTTGAGGGATGAGTCTGGGTTAACATGAGTGGCCCTCTTGGTTTCCGGCCCAGGCACTCAACCTATCCTTGAGCTCGCCAGGGTGAATAAGAAAGTTGATTCTAATGTCACCGCCGCGTTCGTAGCACTGTAACGTGTGCTGGATTGTTATAATAGAGTCACCCTATGTTCTTATAGAGTGCTGAGCTAAGTCTCTGAAGCGACTTAGAAGGCTTATAGAGTTGAGGGTTACTGCTCTAGAGTACGTCCTAGAACCCCTTTGAAGTCAGGCTATAGGATAGTCCAGAAGATGAGACAGGAGAATCAACTTGGCCCGTCTAAGGCACAAGCTGCCTGCCTTATATACATTTCAAGGCGCGGGAGCCACCTTCCCCGATAGGCTGGTCAGGTGCTACGGAAACTACTAGAACATCACAGAACGTACTACCAAGTATCACCTGGTATAGTACACAGCCATAAGGCACAGACACAAGACAATAGCAACCAATCACAGAACTACTACTTATCATAACAATAGGGCCGGTTCCCACTCACTAACAGGGGCTGGACCCCAGGCTGGTTACAACTCCACTGAGACAGAGGTGCCCCTACAAAATATATAACACTTGCAGAACCCACTTCTACGACCCGCTAATGACCTGCATTCATTGTAGGACTGTTAATCAGACTATGCAGGAACCCACAGTACTGGACTCATCCAACCTTAATACTAGCAGCACTTCCACTGCCTTAGTGCAATCTGTGCCCATCATGCCTACCACCTCTGAGTGGACCTTTAATGAGCAGCTTTGCATCATTACCCATGAGCCTCATGCATGCAGTATATGCATCTCATGGGCCCATCATTACTTCAAAAACATTCTGCATAACTCAAAATCCCTCTGTGCCACTGAGAGCAAACACAATGAGTCTATCATTGGCAAGCTAGCCACTAATAACACAACCCTTACTGAACAGAATAATACACTGTTCACTGACCTAGAAGCCACCAATTCCAATAATGTGATGAGAGATCTTGCACTCAATGAGGCAAAGAACAAATGCCTGGACCTCACTAACCAGATGTCCATGCTCCAAAGCAAATATGAATGCTCTGAGGTGAACATTGCAGATCTGCATGCACACATCGCTGATCTCAAAGCCAGGCCACACAAAATAGCATGCTGAGATTCCTCGCCTCCTGCATCATCGCACACACTTTCCAATACTATATGCTACTCTGATACCAGTCACTTATCTAAGTCACCTAGTAGTCAGGCAACACACCATAGAGCCACAACAAATAAACACTGATCTTCAGTCTTTTTCGGGCTTTTAAATAGATATCTTTGTGAATATGTTTGTCTTTTTTTTGAGGAAAAATACCCAGTTTTGCAGGTTTCCCATCTCAGTGGAGGGTGTCATGCAAAATCACACTCAAGCTCTAGGTTTGGTGTGGTGTTTCAAACTGGCATCCTCAGCTGTGTGTGCCCAGTCATGTGTTAGCAGCAACTGATTGCATTGTTGAACGCCACTGCATGTCTTCCCCTCCTGTGTTGAATTTAACATGCCTACTGTCTGGAAAGCTCATAGTACTACATCAGATCCTTCCAAGGAACAATGCCTATAGACAGCTAAACAAGAGTGGGAGCAGGGCCTCCATAAAAGTATATGTGCAGCTGCAGCTGTGAACAATGTGAGTTAACACTCATCTGCCCTCCAGCTGACACTCAGGTTGGCTTTCCAGGTCCCTCACCAGACACTGAATGATCAGGTCAATGGGTGGCTCAGCAGAAAACAAGCATATGTGTCCCAGCAACTTCTCACAAAGGAGCAAGAGGAAACACTGGTCACATGGATCAATCACTATGCTGCCACTGCAAAGCCTCTGGATAAGCAAGCCATCTATTCGCTTGTCTTTGATATGACAGGTGCTGTACCAGGAGAAAACTGGATTTACCACATTCAGAAGCATCATAAAGAACTTCACAGCTCAAGACCCAGAAACATCGATCCCAAACGCGCTCAAAACTTCAATCCAATGAATGTCAGGGGATACTTCAACCTGGTGAAACAGGTTTATGATGACTTTCTGGGCCTCCCACCTGAACACATTTGGAACATGGATGAGAAAGGGATCCAGTTTGGTGGCAGGTGCAAAAATTCAAAGAAGTATTTCCATCTCCAGAGCTTGAAGTGATCCAAATTCTATCAAATCCATTCAGACAGCTTAGAGTTGATGACGATCATAGAGTGCATTTCCCCATCTGGTCTAACAATCCCTCCAACATTCGTCCTTTCCGATGGGCCCAAGCCTGTGCCATCAAGAGACAAGTTGAGTGGACCAATCAGTGCCATCATAATGTCACCCAATGGATGGACCGACAACGAAATCGGGGCCATGTGGTTCACTGATTCATTTGTCCCATACACCAACGAACACAAGGTGACTGATGCACTAGTTGTCTTGTTTCTTAATGGTCACAACTCCCGTGAGTCAGATGTGTTTTATGAAGCGGCCATCAAACACAATGTCATTGTCATCACTTTCCCCTCAAAGTGTACCCACAAACTTCAGCCGCTCGACGTTGTTGTTTTTGCTCACACACAGTGCCACTGGTCAAAGCATTGTGACTAGAGGCTCTATGAACATGTTCAAATAGACTGATACAATGTTATTGAGGAATACATGTCCATGTGCCCCAAGTCCATGAAGCCTGAGCTGCTATGCATGGCATTTTCTTCGATGGGAATTTACCCCTTCAACCCAGACATTTTCACCAAGAATAACTTCACTCCTGCCAAGTCCTATTTGCACTCTATGCATGTGCCCAAATCATTCCCTATGGAGGCAGCATCTTCCTCCCCCATCCCATCCGATGCCTCAGATTGTTCTGACGATCACAGTGAGGCCAAATCCGAGGCAAGCGCAGCCAGCGAGGCTGAATCTGAGGCAAACGCAGCCAGCAAGGCTTGCACTTCCTTTTCCCAAATCGACTGGGCAACTGACTCCAAGGATTACAAACCAGAGTTGCTATCTGAGGTCACCATGCCTACCACATCCATCTCCAACGCATTCACACCGCTGCCCATCATGCATCACATGCCCACTCTCACACTCGACATCGGTGACATGTCCTCCAACACACAATTCTCATTTCCCTCACTTATCACCCCTGCTATCACGCTGGCCATTAGCACATCTTCTGGCACACATGCCTTATCTCTCTCGCTTATTGCTCCTCCTGTGTGTGCCATGACTAGCAGGCATGGCTCATAATTTAGTGTTGGGGAAGTTTGGTTTGTGCCTGAAACTGATTTGCGAGATAAGGGTCAAGATCCTATCGGATCACTTAGCAAATTTAGGGGCACTAACTACAGATGTAGGAGATGATACTCCTAAATTTGCTAAGCGATCCGATAAGATCTTGACCCTTATCTCGCAAATTGGTTTCAGGCACAAACCAAACTTCCCCAACACTAGGCTCATTACCTGCCTTTGGTGGGGAATCTGAATCTCCAGATGCCCAATCAATTGGCATTGTGGTGCCACATCCATATTTCACCCAGTCTCAAAAGGAGAGCTCCTTGCAAGCTGTCCCAATTACTGTTGTGCTTGACCCCTCCCGTGCTCCCATCCCCAACTTGCATGATGAGATGAGGACCAAGATCCTTTGACTTCACATTCAGAACCACCTCAGGGGAGAGTGGATCGCCCATTTACTTGCAGAGACCAAAGCAAGCAACACACACTGCACAATCATGACATGTGCAGTGACCATGGCAAACTCAGCGCTGGAGAATCAAAAGTGCAAGACTTGATGTGGGGTCAGGACTAGGGATCCGCACGGGTGCGGGTAATCCCACGGTGTTACGGTCACGGGTGTGACAGGTGCAGGTGCGGTGTTGGATTCAGCTGCACCGTGATGAACCGTGACCCGCACCTGTATTCCACGGTTTTTCTTACAGGTGAGTCTTCTTTTCTTTTCTGTCTTTTTTGTTTCACTTGGTCTCATCAGATTATCAATTTCGACCCACACACACGATGGCCGCTCGCTCGGCCCCAAACCAACTATTGCGGCGACCGCGAATGATAATCCGAGACCACCTTGGAGACCACAGGCCTCCAGGCAAAGGTAGGTGGCCAGTTTTGATGAGGGTATTACCAGCCTGACTTGTTTTTCGGGCAACCAGGTTTCTCTTCTTGGGCGTCAGTGGTGCCCATTGCCCTCACTTTTCTGGCCTCGAACGGCCTCCTCGATCTGCGTGTCACCACCTATTGCGGCTTCCTTCTGGGCTGGCAAGTGCCCCTTGCTTCCTGGATGGTCAGCACACGCTCCGCGGGCGGTTTTCGCGGTGGCCAGGTGTGCTCGGTCGCACCCACTCTCGATGGCCTTGGCCTGCGCATCGTCTCATGGTATCGAGAGGCTTTCGCCTTCGCTCCTGATTGATACCGCTCACAGCGGCAGTGCCTTGGGCACGCGCACATTCGGGTCGAGTCGCCACGCTGTTTTGTGCGCGCTCACCCTCTCTCACGTTCTCTCGCGATAGTGGCAGCGGCCCAAAGATCGCTGAGGCGCTGCCGCAATAGGCCCTGACTGCACGCAAACACGGGCGCGCTGCGCCAAAGTGGGGCGACCCGACCGACCTCACGCTCGACACGATGAGCGCGCGCGCAACAACGATGACATGACAAGCACGCCGACGACACGGGAACGATGATGATGACACGACAAGCATGCGGATTCGACCGCCACAAAAATGCAAACCCGAACGCCGCAAACACAACGCCACGCCCAACAGAAAACAAACGCAAACATGAACCCGAACCCGAACCCGAACGCACGCAACGCAAACATGAACCCAATGCAAACTCAAGCACGGGAACGGTAACTCGACAAGCACGCAAACTCGAATGCCACAACTGCAAACCCGAACGCCGCAAACGCAACCCCATGACCAACAGAATGTAAACCCAAACCCGAACACAAGCCCGAACAAGAACCCGAACCCAAACGCCACAAAGTCGAACGCAATGCTGACACGAACGCAACGCAAATGCAAGCGTTGCAAACTCAAATGCAAACGCAAACCTGAACCCAAACGCCGTCAATATATGTGCCAATGCAACGCCAACGAGACCGTGGCACGTACAGATGTAGATATCATGTAGTACAACAAATGTAGTGATCATTAATAGCTACACAAGCATGTATAATATACCTAGTATTCGTAGTTGTAGTTACTGTAATGGAATGTACCGCGGTGTTAAACGCACCGCGGTTTTTCGGGTGTACCACGGGTTAAACCTGCTTCTGCAGGTAGAGTGTGCTGTATGGGTGCGGTGTCAAAGGTGACGGGTACGGTGTGTCAAAAAAAACCCAAGGTGTCACCCGTGCTGATCCCTAGTCAGGACTGAGGCCCACTTCATTGCATACCCAGCGCTTGAAACACAATACAAGACACAGACATCACAAAAAGCCCAGCATGCCAGAGAAATATCCAAGGCCAAAGCCCAGAAGGCAGCAGAAGAAGCTCTGCACAAAGCATGGATCCAGGAGGAGATCAGAGCAAGGACGTTCACAGGTGATTCGAACATTTTATTTGTGGTATTATGCCTCACATTTTTTGCAGATCCTCTGTTGTCCCACAGGTGGAAAGATGATCTCATTGTGGTCTCTGGTGCTCTTGGCCTTGAGACGAGCAGCACAGTCACCTCACTCCAAGCACAGGTGAAAGGGTATCTCAACTCCCATCCTGAAATCCAGCAGAATACTCACTTTTCTGGGCTCTTCACTTCTAACCAGCAGCGTCATGCAGAGAATGGGTCTGAATTGAATAATCCTAACTAGAGTAGCTACATTTTTTGTCCTCCACTGATGAGCCCAAGCCTGATTGATCACCCCATTCAGTTGGCACTTGAAACTAAAAGCCTCATTGCCTGTGACAATCCATGACTGACTGGTTACTAGGTAGCTTACATCAGTGACTGACTAGTGGGTAGCAAATAGTACACCTATGGATGAGGAACATGATCCCTCATCTCCCAGACCTGTCTTGGCACCTCCGCAGCTATTATCAAGGCTGCAACTGCTAGATCCATCAGGTGACTTAACTATTACACCCGATCCTCAGATCCCTGGGTTACTAACCTGACTATCAGATATCCCTAATGATATCATGCTGGCCAATGAAGAGACACCAGCATCAGCACCAGCTCCCACCCTGATTGCTCCCCAGTTTAGCTTCCCTGCACTACTCCCTGTTATCTATTATTGCCCAGACAACTCCTTCTATACAGTGCATGGCACTGTCCCATGTACACCTGATGGACAACTTGACTTCCATGCTCATAAGCATTACATCTTAGCCATTGGACACCTGAATTCTGATGGCACTCCCAATTTTAATACCACTCTTATCAGATGCGAGCACTTCCTCACCCCAGAAGCCATCTCAGCACACAAGCTTCACAAGAAGATTCCTCTCCTGGGTGTAGTCTTAGGGGGGAGGGACAGTGTACTAATCTCACCTGAGAAAGATCCCCAAACACAGACAGACATAGATGTGTTATTCACATCTCCCAATAAGATCGGGCATGCCAGAGCATACACAGATCACATTAAGTTCACCCCACTGGAACTGCATGGCAATCTTCACAGCCATGCCCTCAACCAATAGAATATATTACAGACCGGACTAGAGACACAGTCCACTACCCACCCTGAACCTCTGCCAGCAACACATCCAGCCATTTGGAGATGCTGGCTGCACAAGAAATGACTAGCAGAAGACAACTTCTGATACATAGGAATCCCCTTAGTTGGGAAAGGCTATCAGAGTGCCCACATAGAGGGCAATCACACCCTCTTAACATTCCTGCCCCTGAACATCAAAGGGACAGCCATACACAGTGGCTCCCTCCAAACCAACTTCCTCTCAGCAGCTGCAGCACTACTAGGTATGCTGCAAAGATATGAACAAGTACTAGCACAAAAACAACTGTCCATATCCCAGAATAGATGCTTCAACCTGTACCTGGAGACCCAGTTTGGTGCCACATCCAGCATAGGCATTGAACAAGTGACCAAGTTCCTGGCCTGGAGCAGAGTATCTCCCAATGAAGCAGAGCAGTGGTGCCCTTGGGCTACAGCTTACATCAAAATGGATCTTAAGGATCACCCTACCAGCCTCTACATGCCAATCCTGAAACAAGCAAGAGATCTGGCCCATGAGTGTATCTCAGACAACCCTGCATGGGTCCTTAGCTCAGTCCATGTGGACACCCCAGGGAACTACAACCCTGCTCTCAAGAAATTGCAGGCTGCAAAAGACTCTCAGGACATGGCATCTCAACAAAAAGCAGAACCTCCTGCCCCCACTCCTCACCAGCCCCAGGCAGAGCCTCCCTTACATGATATATCATCAGTAAACCACACTGAAGACTTTGCCCAGACTCATATCACTATCATTGATAAGGAAGAATGTAACGCTCCCGAGGGCGTTAAGGGTCGACTTGACCTATTGAGGGGAGGTGGAGATCCTTGCTAGCGCGAGGGGCGTTCTACCTAAAGGTAATGATACGCTCCTAAGGTCCGGGCTTGACCCTTGGTACCTAGGCTCAGCATGCTTGACTCGTGAATGAAATGAACAAGTCCGTTCGGTAGTAGCTCGCAAGTGCTACTAAGACTTATGGAGTTG
>QFEY01000592.1:0-10037 GCA_003316435.1 Russula virescens | reverse complement strand
ATTCAGTGAATTGGACAGATGAACATGAGACAACGTACAATAGGACCGAGCTTTGTTGGTCTGTTGAAACCAAATCATGCACTTTATTCAATTTGTGTGAGGTCAAGCTCCGCAATGGGAACCCCTGAAGCCCCATCTACTGCATCGGAACTGAGGCAATATTAGCAAAGGGTATAACGCACCAAAAAAGCTGACATAAACACACCTTGCCTGGACATAGATGTCATTCATCATGACATGAAAGGCCATGGGGCGCTGGTCCCGAATGTGATGAAAAGTGTCAACATGACCCTGGTACACATCGATGTACGCATTGGATGAGAACTCTGTTGCCTTGTGTGTGCCAGTGCGCCACTCATGGATGGCAGCATAGAGCTAATATAATGTGTCAGCACTGTATACAGTTATATGCAGCGAATGACACTCACCGCTGTGGCCACAAGGGCGACCATTGGGATAGGCACCTCACGCTTTATGGTGCCATCATCACCTTTGAATGTTGGGAAGTGCCTGCATATGTATTTCAGTGCACGGCAATGTTGCGAAAGAGAAATTATGATGATGACATACGCTTCAAACTGGTGAGCAAAGGAGGAGGTTCCACCAGAAAAGAACATGTCATGGATGACTGTGATGATTCGCACGTTGCGATAAGGTTTGGTGCGCATCGCAATTGCACGGAGTGGGTCACGCTGACAGAATCTTGAGCAGGAAAACACAGAAAAGATAAAAACTTACATTCAGGGCCGTCGGAAAAGTGTAGAAGTAGTTAGATAGTTGCTTTTGGACCAACTCGACGACAATGGGAGCCATTCCGATTGAGGAGAACGTCGCATGCACGATTCCTGCACATCGCTCCTTGATTTCCCCTCAGAAAAGGGGGATACATACGTGGGGCTACAAAGACCCGTTAGCCAGGTCACGCTGACTGAAACGAGATCAAAAAAACTTACCAGGCAAGACATTTTGGACATGTACTCGTCATCGACCAAGAGTCGGTTGTGTATGTTCAGCGCCCTCGGATTAGCTTCGGCTGCATTGATAAGTGCCTCACTGATCATAGAGAGAGAGAGAGTGAGGTCCGGAAAGGCATGGATGAATACAAGAGAAACTCGAAGACGGTCGAAAGCATCCTGAAAGATCGCACATATGAGCAGAGTCTGGAGGGTCAGCATGACCTTATTTGTCCCCAGAGACAAGATAAGGTATGTCTCGCTTGGCCACGCATCTCGGGACAGGTCAACCACAAGGCTGTCATCAGTACCACTCGCGCCGCTGTCCTGGGTAGGGTTGGACATGGGTCATACCATGGGTGACCTAAACATATACCACACCTGTCACCTGCAACACCATACCTGTTCACACACCATACCCATGGTTATGGGTTTAAACTGTGGTGTTTATTTAGTTACCATGGTGCATATACACCATGGTACACCACAAACCTGCATGATATTACCACAGATATACCCCATGGTTAACTAAACTACATACACCCTTAAATCTAAAGTTGTAGTATAATCAAGACTGTCAGTGTTTACACCTTCTTGTTCCAGGTCAAAAGTATATGCTACAGGTGATATATTTGCTGCTGCTCATTGAAGAAAGGTGGGCTATCAGCTCTTGGCTGGGTGAAATGTTTAAGCAGTTGGTCAAAATGACACATCCTCTGACAACTGATCTGTAGTGATAGTGAGTATGCTAAGAGGACCTAGAAAAATGAGAATGAGAAAAGGCTGGTATGAGAAGAACATGCCAGAGAATGAGGCTGGCACTAAGTTCATACAGTTTAAAGGGGGGAAGAATAAGGTTGCAGTGCCTCTTTCTATTATGCAGAATCCATACAGGCAGAAGTAGTAATAAGTCTACATAGTGATAAGTCCACATGGAAATAGCAGAAAGAGAAGTTTAATGAGGGAAAGATTGAGGGCATAAATCAAATGAGAGGACAGATCTAATTGCCAGAATACCATAAATGGCCTAAATGGAGTGACAGGCAATGGCTGCATATTTTGAGGGTCCTTGGGCTTGTTAGGCATTGAGGTTGTATATTCTCATTTTAGTGGTTTTTAGGCATTAGCAACTGAGTGATTATCTGATGTTAGATAACCATTTAAACCTGTGATAACCATGAAATGGGTTATGGTGTTGCACAGGTTGAAAATTCTGGATACCATACCTGTACCTGCAGACACCATGACCCAAACACCACAGGTTTACCCACACCCATGTCCATCCCTAGTCCTGGGATGTGGAAGGTCCCTCAGTTGGGGCCACCGGAGGCAGACTCCCAATACTCGCGCTTGCACAGACAGGATTGGCTGAGCTTTGCCAGACAGGTCTCTACAGAAGTAGCAGTAAGTATGGAAATAAATTATGAACGAAAAAAAAAAGTTACCTCGTTCGCCAACGCCTCCGACATCTTGGAGGCACCTTTTTGAGGGTGCTCGGCCTGTCGAGGGTCGTCGAACCAGTCTTCCTCGGCCTCTACTTGTCCCTCGCTGCCGTCGGTCTCGATAGCTGGAGCCCAGTCCTTTTCGAAGCGGATGCGGTCAGAAGCAATGGTCAGGAACACGTCATTGCGTCCAGGGTAGAAAGACGACGCTGAAAATTCGAAGTCAGACACCAGTCAACAAACATGATTTGTAAGCGGATCACGCAACTCCTCTCTAGCGACGAGTTGTTGTCCTTGCCCTTGCCCTTGCCTCTCGCATTATCGATCGCGGTGAGTGGACCTTGCTGAGCCACTCTGTTGCCTTCACTCATTAGATTCAGTTGCAGAGGACGACCCTGAGCGGGGCCTAGGACCTTGGGTCAACTCAAACTCCCTAAATCAACTATGCACAAACCGGTCGTCCGTGTCTTTTTTTGGGATGGCTCCTGGGTGGCCGGTGGGGTGGAATTGGGTTGAGTGGAGGACAAGGTACGTTTCCTGCGAGCTTTTCAAAGTGTCAGATGAATTTAACAACAAGTTAGTTAGCCTTACTTTCTTGATTGTTAGTGACATTGGGAGGGCTGGTATTTTCCCCTTCGGCGCTGCTAAGAACTTGTGTTGTGTCTCTGTAATGCTATGAAATGAATATGCTTCTCACCTCGACGGAACTTGCTTGGCCTTGGGAAGAACTCGGCGTGGACGGGGAGGCATGTCAAAGTAGATGAATGGTAAAACTAACGAGTGAACGCGGTGATTCAGATACAACGAGAAAAGACAGGAGTGGGGATGGTACTTCAAGCAATAGGTATGTCCCTTTTTATACTCGGATTGCATTGAAGACTAACGGCATTTATAGCTCGCACCTTTTTTTTTCTTTCCCTTGTCGCCGTTCCCATTGCCCCATCTCTTGTCCTTTGCGACTCACCGATGGCCGCGCAGGTCCAATGCTATGGATGCAATAGGGTTTTCAGCCCTCGCGGCCTTTCTCAGCATATTACCAGATCTCAAGACATCCGCTGTCGCTACAAGTTCACCATCTCTGATGCTCAAATTAGGACTACACCAGGGTCGAGCACAGCGTCTTCAACAGCGCCCATCCCTATTGACTCATCACGGGTCGTGGCCGACATAACTGCTGAGGTTTCAAACCAAAGCTCAGATTTAGATGCGGGTGAGTTCGCTATGACACGTGTTGCTGTCGTTGCCGCGCAAGTCAATATTTTTGGACATGTGTTCTCACTTTTACTTATTACAGATGACGACGATCCAAACTTTGAAGGGGGCCTAGATGCAATCATTGATGCTGCCGACATCGCGGACGCAGACGCGTTTGAGGAGCTGGCCCAGAATATTGATTTTCTTTCTGAGTTGGCCCCTAGCTCCGATCAGCCCGCCATCGACGACCTACCAGGGGCACCCACACTCAATCATGCAGAAGCACAACCCAATCAGCATGAGGCGGACAATATGGGTACGGCACCAATAGTTGTCATTGACCACTTCCCATCAGGTCAGGCGGGTGCCCCAATACCCGGGATGGCACGCGGGTCTTCCATATACAAGTCACGCCGGGATGCTCATATGGACACGGAATGGGTCCCATTCACTTCGCAGTGCGACTGGCTGTTTGCGCATTGGGCCAAAATGCACGGCCCGACATCATCGTCCTTAGATGATCTGCTCGGAATACCAGAGGTATATTTTTCATCTCCGTTCTTGAAGTAAATTACTTATTCATGGCTGAAGATTGTAGATAAGCTCGGGCTATCGTACAACTCCATCAAGCAACTTAATGGCATCATTGATGCTGAACTACCTGGGCGGCCTCCGTTTGAATGCAGAGTTCTTGACCTTGGAGGCGAGCGTCTCGAATTTTATTGCAGAGACATACTCGAATGCATTCGATCGCTCTATGGTGACCCTCAATTTGCTCAAGACCTTATTTTTGCGCCCGAACGACACTATACCGATCATGCGCGTACATGTCGCATCTACAACGAGATGCACACGGGTGATTGGTGGTGGAGTGTCCAGGTATATTCTCAGAGATTCGAAAATATTCTATGCTAATGCGTCGTATTAGGCATCCCTCGAGGCACATCGACCGGGGGCTACAGTGATCCCTCTCATTGTATCCTCTGACAAGACCCAACTCATGCTTTTTCGAGACAAGATGGCCTATCCAATATATCTGACTATTGGCAACATTCCGAAGGACATCCGGCGAAAGCCATCGCGCCATGCACAACTCCTTCTTGGCTATATTCCGACAACCAAACTAGGAGGCATGAGTGTCAAGGCTGCTCGCCGCCGTGCGCTTGCGAACTTGTTTCACTCGTGCATGCACAATGCTTTAGGCCCGATCAGTTCCTATGGTGAATCCGGCCTCCCCATGATGAGTGGAGATGGCATCTGGCGCCGATGCCATCCAATTTTCTCGGTCTTTGTTGGCGACTACCCTGAACAGGCACTGGTTACCTGCACTTACAACGGCAGGTGTCCTAAATGTTTCGTCGGCCCTAGTCAACTTGGCAACTACACAACTTTTCCAAGCCGTACCCAAGATGCCGCGCTCGATGCCTACCAGTTAGCTGGCAGCGGTAATCCCGCATTTCATGCCACGTGCCGAGAACTTGGGCTGAAACCCGTATTTCATCCCTTTTGGGAAAGTTTCCCGCTCACGGACATCTTTGTGTCAATCATGCCCGACATCCTCCATCAGATGCTTCAGGGCATGATGAAGCATCTGATTGGATGGCTAGTCGGCATCTTTGGGCCTGCAGCAATCGACATGCGGTGCAAAGCTATCCCACCAAGTCACAAGATCTTGCTCTTTACAAAGGGCATCGCTACGCTCTCTCGGATCTCTGGCCATGAGCACAAGAAGATGTGCTCAATTCTTCTAGGACTTGTTGTAGATCTTCCGATTCCTGGTGGGCAGGATTCTTCGCGCGTGATCAAAGCTGTTCGTGCACTCTTGGATTTCCTGTTTCTTGCTCAGTTCCCGAGCCATACAAGCGATACTATTCGTCGCCTGGAGGACTGTCTTTCGGCCTTTCATAACAATAAGGAGGTATTTATCGATCTCGGAGTCCAGGAGAACTTTAATATCCCGAAACTCCACAGCTTAGCCCACTACGCACCATCGATCCGACTCTTCGGGACGACTGATAATTATAACACAGAGCAGTCGGAACGGCTTCACATTGACTTCATGAAGGATGCATACCGAGCAACAAACCACAAGGATGAATACTCCCAGATGACAATCTGGTTGGAGCGTCGAGAGAAGGTCCAACGGCACACGACTTACATTAAGTGGAGGCAGGAAGGTTCTAAGCAAAGTTCACTAGCTACGACCCCAATTGGACTGCCACATGTATGCCCGCAAAGGATCAAGATGGCTCAAAATCCTTCTGTCAAGGCTGTGTCACTTCCTACCATTCCTAGTCATTACCGCGCCGTCCTGTTTCAGGATGCACTTGGCGACTTTATTGCCAGCATCAATAATCCCGGGCTAACAGGAAATCCATTACGTGCACGCAGAGCAGACACCCTTATTCCGTTTCGTACTGTGCCTGTGTTCCACTATATCAAATTCACAAGCACACGCGACTCTTCTGGGTCTGAAGTAATGGATGTTATTCATGCCCAGCCGGAACAACGGGACTCACGTGGGCGGGTTATTCCTTCACGCTTTGACACAGTCTTGGTCCAGGGTAAAGGTCACAACCTAGGGAATAAACGTAAGTCTTCTCGTGATTTGTACAGAAGTCAGGATCTAACTAATAGTACTCAAGGTCTTCGGATTGCCCAAGTCCGCATTGTGTTTCAAATCCCGAAGAGGAGTGTCAGTGAGGTTTTCCTATCACAAGACACCACCCCCCCAACCTATCTTGTGTATGTAGAATGGTTTACACCTCTCCCTGCTACACCAGATCCGAAACATGGCATGTATAAAGTGTCTAGATTACCGCCCGGTAGGAACCAGCACGTAGAGATCATTCCGGTAGACGCCATTCTTGGTAGTGTCCACTTATTCCCCCGATTTGGACCAGTTTCAGCACAGGAACTGAGCAGCTTTACATCACTCGATCGGTGCAATACTTTCTATTTAAATCCCTTTACGGATCAACGTAGTTATATGCTGTTTGGATGATATTTTACAAGTACATTATTGCCGCGCAGACTCCTTGACGACTACGATCAATGCTAAATTGATCGAATAAATCTTAGTGACAGTTAGTGGACACATATTGATGGATTATCGTCCTTAATCCTCTTATCACAAATTTACTCCGGGTTTAATTCTGGCTATCGCGGGATGAGTCCCCTGATGAAGGAAAGGAAGAGAAAAGGGAAAAACGCGAGAGCACATGAACCAGTTACATTGGCGACAAACTGTCCGACATCATAAACTGTAAGCGAAGAATGAAAAGAAATCAGGTAAATTTTATCAAGCAGAAGGAGATAGCGAGCGCAAGGGGAAAACAAGAGGATCTGATGCAAATGCAAGGCTAGGTGCGCGAGGCAATGCGTTGCCTGCATGCATGTAGGTCCAACTGTCAAAAACTTGAAGGTGTCGATTTGGGTTGTTTTCACTGGGGGAGACGTCTTGAATTCGATGTTTTGTGCTTTGTAAGTAGGCAAGTTAGAGACTTGCTAAAAGAAATGGCATATTTCTGTCGCTGTAGCTGTGGTGTACCTCACTGAACTGTGAGGCAGGTGGGGGAGACAATGCCAATAGTCGTTGGAGGTGGCGAGGTGTTGTTGCCAGACACGGTGGCAGTGTGTGTTGTCCGCAGGAAGAGGATGGTGGTGACAAAGGACTTGGCAGCAGAAGAGTCAGAAACAGAGGTGGCGGTGTCAATTGTCAAAGCAGGGCATGTCGGGGCTATTTTCATCGCTGATGCTGTTGTCCTCGATGTTGTGATGCTGCAGTCGGTTCTGTACTTTGCAAGTGCTGCAGGCCACCATGTAGGTCACCCTGAGGTTGCCATCATCACTGCCACCGTTGATGACACTGCAGCTATCGGTGCTGGTTATTTAGTTGCCATTGCACTGCTGTCCCCATCGATCATGGCCTGTGTTGCACTGTGGTCCATGCTAAGGCCTAAGACAATGCTCAACTGGGTGATGTGTGCTTGACACAGTGCCAGAAACAGGGATGCAATGATTCTATCTGGGCAAGTTTGCTATGCCATCTCATTGCTGAAGTTCTTGCAGAAACGCAGAAATGCAATATTGCGATGGCAATGTAATGCTCCACGGCCATGTGACCAGGATCAATGAAAACCTCCGCCTTATCTAATCAGATATTACCCGATATAGTATTATTACTGATTATGTACTTAGTTAGTTCACACCAAAAGGCCAGTTCCAAAGGAACCAACCTGCGGTGTTTTTTTTTTTTTCCGGCAGCCCCTTGGGTTCTTGTATCGCCGTTAAAGCTGGCTGCAGCCTGGGAGAGGATTCCTGGATTTAGGCATATGCAAGGGTCACAAAGACCCATGTGGGTCACGGGTACGGGTATCAGCGGGTTAGAGTATGGGTCATAATGCCCATACCCGCTGACCCATAGCTGACCCGTGCCTAAAATATATATATTCTATTTTTATTAACTACATATGGTACCCGACACTAAGTTACTGTAACTATGCATTTTCTTGCTACTGAACAGGCCACATGACTAAGGTAAAAAAAAGTACCGCAGAAAAGGAAGGTCTTACCCTAAGCCTATCACTGCATGCCAGGAAACATCCAATCTCAGAAGCCCTACCAAAAGGGGTCATTAAAACACAAGGCTTCCTCGAAAGTTATCAAACCTGTCTCACCAAAGAAAAAGAAGTCCAGTGGCGCCCCATCAACCAAGGATAACACAGGCAGCATTGGTTTCCAGTCTGGCATCATCACCCTTGACGATGATAGCAAGAGCAGTGGTGAATCTACAGAAGAGGAGGGTGGAAGAGAGCTTGGTAAGTCCTAATTGCATCATTAGTACAACAATACTGATCCGGGTTGATGTTCTAGAGCGGCTGATGAAAGACTGGAAGTCACCAATTTACGCTTTCTTCTACCCTGAGCCAACTATTGGGCATGAAAACGGCCGTCAGTTCCATGAGTTCAGATGTGGGGCAAAATCATGCCCAAAGACAATCCGGCATTACCTTGATACCAAGGATGCAAAGTCCACCAGCAATCTTCGAAAGCATGCAAAGTACTGCTGGGGTGCTGAACCAGTTTCAGCTGCTGACATGACAAGTAATGCATCCGAGGCCCAAGAGTCTGTTATAAAACCACTGGTAAAAGATGGTTCAATTGCAACTATCCTAGAATGTGTAGGGAAAGGGAAGGTGACATACTCACATCGCCAACACACCAAAACGGAGACCAGGTATGTGTGTGCTTTCCCTTCATTGTACAGTGTTTGTGATCGTCGCTCTGTAGGGCCGAGATCGTATGCTGGGTATCTGAGAATGCCCGGCCATTTGAGATCGTAAAGGACCGAGGTTTTCAGTCCCTAATGAAGACAGGAAGACCACATTATTACATACCTTCTCCATCAACAGTATCTCGTGAGTCGTGACGTTCGTTTGGTTTTCGCGCGTACTCGTCAGCGCATTGCTAAGATACTTCAAGTAAGTCAGGACAAATATTAGAGACGAATGTGATGACTTACAAATAGGAAAGGAATATGAGGGCAATTTGAGCTTTGCAACGGACGTGTGGACCTCCCCAAACTAGTGTTGCGGCGGCCCGGTAGCCGGAGCTGAGCCAAAGCCAGGCTGCATTGAGCTGGCCCATTTAAGTACCTGGCAGAGCCGAGCCATGGGTTCTCCATTCATCGAGCCGGGTCGAGCCGAGCCGGTCAAAACGCCGGCTTTCTCCTTATCTGATTCCAGCTCAGCTGAAAAGCAGCTAACTCAGCCGCTGCAACTTGGGCTTGTGCATCTTTTTCGACCAGCACAAACCCAGCACGACGAAAGGTGAACCAACCCTATCCTCTTCTCAATGTCTTTCATTGCTCTACCACCTTCCATTGTCTGCAATGTGATGTTTTCGTTATACTTGTCATTCGAAGTACCTAGAGAGTCATTTGACTTCGGTCCTCACCCCAATTGGGACTGAGCGCGACCGATTCGTGCGTGCCTCCTGGTAAGTTTTTTTTGTCCTCCTTTTGTTTTACTAATATATAATTTACTTTTAGACATTTCGGCTTCAAACAAAGGTTGCTACTCCCTTCATGGCATGACCATGATTCCCTTCTCATCCAAAGAGCCCATCCTCGTCTCTTTCATCCTGCGTCGTCCCTCTCTTGCCCCTCTTTCATTCCTCCCTTGTTCCTTGTTCCCTGGGATGTGTACATGCATGTTACTACACGTTTTCCCCTCATAGCTACCATTTTCGATGTACTTTAACTAAACACTTTGACTTCTGGCATTTATGATCACTGTTTGCCCTCCCAATATAATCGGCCGCTCGAACACTGCTATCTTCATTCTGGCCATAAGTTTACGGCGTGGGGCTGATCGTATCAATGCATCGGTGCGATGCATGTCAGTGAGCCGCACAGCACCTCTTAGCAATGCGTCCTTCCCATGAG
>QFEY01000589.1:0-51700 GCA_003316435.1 Russula virescens | reverse complement strand
TCAAAAAACTGGAGTAATATATTGAATAAAATATGTAAAATCATGAAAATATTTATGTAGATAGGCTATCAAAAACTATGAGGGGTCACTTAAGACAGTTTTTGAATCCAATGGGCCATATGACCAAAAAACCGGTTTGAACCGGTTTTGACTGGTTTTTTGCCAGTCACAAGCTTTTCTGAAATTTCAAAGAACTGTGACTGAAACTGGTTTGAACTGACTGATCAGTTATTATCAGTTCAGTTATTATCAGTCACAGTTCAGTTCAGTTCTCAGTTATTTTCAGTTCACTTGAACTGGACTTTAAAGCACTATTTCTAATCCCCAAGAAACAACCTGTTTCTTATCAACCAGATTTCGTACATGTTGGTGGCCGATTCAGAGTAGGAAAACTGCTTGGTACTGGTGGATCTGGTAAGTGCCCCTCTGATCATGTTTGACTCTTGGTTCTGACTTCTGAGTTCTCTAGGGAGTGTGTACCTGGGAAAAGATATTAAGACAGAAGATTACATTGCTCTGAAAATAGGGCATATAGGGGGCTCCCCTTCGAAGCTCAGTTATGAGTATGACATATATACAACACTCTCTGGGAGCACTGGCATCTCTGAGGTACTCTGGTATGGCAAGGAAGGCCTACATGAGATCATTGTCTTGGAATACCTCAGAACCTCACTTGGAGATCTGATCAGCAAGCGGCAATTTGACCCCAAGAAGGCATTCTTGTATGCCTCACAGATAGTGTGCTTGCTATGAATGTAAACTGGATCTTACTGAATGCACTCACATTCCCAGCTCACAGTGATTGAGTCACTACATACTTGACACTATGTCCATTGTGATATCAAGCCTGCAAATTTCATGATTCTAGTCAATCACCCCTCTCCCAACACATTCCTCATTGACTTTGGTCTGGCACAGCAATTCCGCAATCCTGAGACTTATTTGCACGTTCCATACTCCACACATCATTCGATCATTGGTACCCTTCTGTTCTCCTCCATCAATGGGCAACAAGGACATGCCCAATCCTGTCACAATGACCTGGAGTCCCTTGCTTATACTATCATTTATTTGGCACACAGCAAATTACCTTGGACCAGCCTTCGTGACCAAGAGGCAATCCTTCAGAAGAAATTATCGATAACCGCAGAAGACCTGTGCCAAGGCTTACCCACTCCCTTTTGCAACTTCATCACCTATGTCTGTTTCCTTGGCTTCAATGAGAAGCCTGATTATCCATACCTCCATTTGATCATCTTGCAGTGCTCGGTAAATGAGACTGACAAGCCTAGTAAAACACCTCCCACCATTCACATCTCTGTTGGTGCAGAGTGCATGCCTGGTATCAGCGATCAGGTGTAAGTAAGCCTCGAGCAGTACATTATCTATTCTAACAATACCATTCATCTAGTCTTTAATCATCAACTCGCATAGCCCCACGACCCTTTTGGTACCCTTGTACATCTAATTCCCCAAGGATGCCCAGGCATAAATCATAGGCGATAAGTTATGGTACTTTTCTGCTCTTCTTACTATATTTGAGTTGTCGTGGGGGCCAAGTTTATGTACTGCACTTCAAAGACCAATTGTTGTAGTCTGGTGTATTGCAATTGATTTTTTTATACAGTCATGGAGTGTGTACGAATTTACAACAAGATCCCTGAGATTGGGTGCACGTGAGAGAAATTCAGACGAGCACAGCAATGCAAACTTTGTATAGTCATAAATGTAGCTACATACAATCTAAACTACTTGTTCTGGGAGATAGAAAGGTCCAAGTGACGAGCACATGCCAATGGGGGTGAGAAGAAAGCAATAGTTGTGCCAGTTTGGGCTTGTCAGGCGAGGTGGTTGCGGGGCATGTTGTTGACAGTTGAGGCAGGGCAGTTGGGGGTTTTGGGAAGCAGTGTAGGATTATACAAAGATGGTAGCTATACACAATGTAAACTACTTGATCCAAGTGACAAGTGGGCAAAGAAAAAAGTAGTGCTTCAAAGTCCAGTCCATAGGACCGGAAAAAACCAGTAGACCAGACTGGACCAGACCAGAAAAAGACCGGACTGCAGTCCGGTCTTTTTCAATTTTGGATGGAATAAACCGGGTAGACCGGACTGGACTGGACCGGTTTGGACCGATATAGACCGGTTACATATACCCCTATATTTACTGGTCAAAATGCAACAATAATCAAGCAAATCGGCCAAGAATTGAGTGAGATATCATCAAAATGAAGTTTTGAAGATGATATAATTGCTTTCAATCACAATTTTGATGATATCTCACTTAATTCTTGGCCAATTTGCTTGATGTTTGGTGTGTTTGGAAGGCAATTGACAGGAGAAGGTGCCTAATAGGTGGTTATAACTGGTTCTAACCAGTTTGGACTGCAATCTTTATTTTAACTGGTTATAACTGGTTAAGACCGCTTTAGACCAGTTTTTTCCGGTCCTGGTCTGGTCTTTTGAGTATTTCCTTTTATGGTAAACCGGTCCGGTCTTCGGTCCGTCCAAAAAAGGCAAAAAAACCGGACCGGACCGGACTTTTAAGCCCTAGAAAAAAGTGACTGCTGGTGTCGAGTTTGTTGGGTGAGCGATCGCAGGGCTTGTTGCCGACAGTTGAGGCAAGATGGTCGGGGGCTTTGAGCATCATTGCATGCTGTGTGTCACTCACTTCCTCAAATCCAAGGTCATAGCAGCCTTATACCAGTTACTCATATGGGCTTGAAGTTGCTTGCGGTGCATGCGCAGTTGTGGTTGAAAATTGTGTCGTGTCTAAGGTAGCAGCTGAGTCAGCTGCTCAAGCTGAGCTGTAATCTAGCTGGAGAAAGCCAGCATTTTTACCGGCTTGGCTTGGCTTGGCTCAGTGAACCTGAACCCAAGGCTTGGCTCAGCCTGGCATACAGACTGAGCCAGCTCAGGTGGCTTGGCTTCAGCTCAGCTCCGGCTACATGAGCTGCCACAACACTATCCAGGGGTATCACTTCATGAGCCATAGTTGTGTGGCTCTGATGTTCCATTGCCATTTGTTGGGCAATGGATACCTTCACTATGTTCTGCTCTTCCTCTGTTGTTTTTGAGGAGAACCAATCTAGGAATTCTGTCATTTCCTCATGGGAGAGATCCATAACTCAGTTAATGTGGTAAAGAAGTTTGTCTTCTTCTTCCTGGCTGTCGATTTGGGCTCTTTTTAGGTAGTGATCAAGGTCTTTGGCTGTCCTAAGAGTGAACATCCTGGTTATTGGCCCCAGGACTTGAGCTTTTGGCCAGTCTATGTGTGGGTTAAACTTGGTGAGCCAGGGGTATCTGAAGATCATTCGATCCTTCCCTAGGTTGGTTATGAGGAAATGAACTCGTTCTTGTTGTTTCCCTCAACACATTGTAACATCTGTGTATTGTCAGATCATTCCTGATCTGTTCTTGGTTCCATCCACATTGTGAACTGGGATGGGGTATTCCAACAGTTTTGTTCCTAGTCTGTGTTGGATTACCCATTGGTAGTCGATAAAGTTTCCAGTAGCCCCACTGTCGATTAGAGCTTCTGTTTCCACCTTTCTGTTGTATGAGTGAAATGTAAATGGCATAGTGACAGCCCTTTTTCTAGTTACAAATTCAGTACATATCTTGAGGGCCTGCACCATGGCAGTTAGTTTGGGCCCATCTAAAAATCCAGGAGAGAATCGACTATGGACACACGATCCTCTTCATCTAGTTCCATCATCATATCTCAAAGGTTGTCTTTTGTGAGTAGGACTCTTTTGCCTTGTTCACCTTGTTCTCCTGCTTCATTGGTGTCAGGGGTGGTGTTCATTTTGGCTTTTCTGATTTGTCGGGGAGGTAGGGTTTTCTTCTTCCATCCTCCTTGGTTGGTCTGTCCTTGTCCTTGTTTTGGTTTGTCTGGGCAGTTTCTGCTGATGTGCCCTTTCTTTTCGCAGAAGAAGCAAAGTTCTAGGAGTCTTGCCACCTTTTGCTTGGCTTCCTTATCGGGGGGACTTCACTTCCCTAGTTCTGCTGAGTCCACATCCATTGTGTCTGGATGTCTGGTGTTTCTCTTTGGTCTCCCTTTGAGGTTATGCAGGATTCTTTCCTTTATAAGGTTGTGGGACCCTTTTCCCAATGCCTCTTGGACTTCTAGGAAGGTGAGTTGTTCCTTGAGTGCTGCTTCTTGCCACTCATCTAAGGTCATAGGTTTTTTTGTTTGCTGAATTATTGCAGCTTTGAGACCTTTGACCAGTCCATCTTTGTATAGTTCCATACTTCCTTTGTCCATTTGGGTAAATCCTGCTTCTTTAAGAAGTCTGTTAAATGTTGCATTATAGACTTCTATGCTTTTCTTTGGCATTTCCTCTTGGAGGAGTGTCTTGACTTGAGACAGGGCTAGGGTAGTCTTGGTTCAAAATTTGAATGCATTCTTGAAATTTACTTCGAACGTTCCCCAATGTCTTTTATCAGTGTCTGTGTATCCTAGTGCCAGGTTGCCATCTAGGAGTTCTTATTTATTTAATATATTAATGTCCACCTGGAGGTACAGAACCTCATATAGGACTACACACAGCGATGATCTCGTGACTATGCTCTGATCTACTCTTTACGATGCCGCAGATGTCCCCATTGTACAGTAACTAGCTCCACATTGCACCCAACTACTAGCAGAACAGACGTGGTGTGGGATTTGACACACCCTAGGTGCCTCTTGTCATAGGCAGGGGAGCTTGTGTCCAGGGCTCTTGTATTGGCAGCCTATTTACATGTCTGCTTGGTCTTGGCTTTGGTGCCTCGGGGTGGTGCTGGTTGGGGAGGGGGGGGGGAAGGGGAGTGCCAGGCGGGGGGAGTTAATGCTGAGTCTGGAGATGGGTTGTTGAGGAATGATGATTGGCTGGTGAATAGAGGTTTGTTAGCAGATAGATCGGTGGTGCTCTCTTTTGGCTCCTGGGTAAGTATGATATTGACATCCTCTTCTTTGCTGCTACTGGCGGTGTCTTGCGCTTGCTGAGTTTGCGGTTTTGGAGGTAGGGTTGCGGGGGGTTTAGGGTTGGGGGGGGTTGTCGAAGGGTTACCAGATGGAGCTAATGTGGCCACTTGTTTGGGCCTATTTGTCCTGGTCTGTGGTTCTTGGGGTGGGCGAGAATTGGGGGGATGAATGCTGAAGAATGGGGTTGGGGGGGTTTTGCCCTCCAGGACCTCGATAATGAAGATGAATAGGGCCTCCTTTATAGCTGCTATGACACAGTTGTGGGGGGCGATCTGAAGTGCACAGCGGAGTAGGTGAGAGTGCTGGGCAGGTGGGAATTCAACCCAGGTGATCTTTCCCTGGGCATCCTTTTGACAGGAGGCAAGGGAGGAGATGAGGAGGTTCCTGTTGAGGTACCATCTGAGTCGGAATGATGAAAGGAGAGTGGAGAGGGGGGTCCTCTCAGTTCTGGGTGCCTTTGGCTGACTGGAAGGGGCAGCTTTGGTTGGGGAGGATGGCTTTGTAGGCATGGGAAAATTTGGGATGGTGGAAGTAAGAGCAAAAGAAGCTCTCTAGGAGTTCTAATTGTCCATTGGCCCAATCTTCAACATCCGGTCCTTTTATGTAGGTGAGGATGAGGGCCACCCTGGTGTAGGGGTTTTTCATTATGGCTTTGTCTAAATTGACTGCTCACCATTTCTTGAATTCTGTGAGGAAGGTTTCAGCTTTTGAATAATCCCTCGTGAAGATGGTGGGTGCAGTCCCATAGAGGCCACCATTGGATCCTCCTTCTGTATTTCCAGAGTTGGACCCTCTGCTGCCTCCTCTGCCTCCTTCACCTCCTCCACCTCCTCCAGTAGCCACCTTTTGAATGCTAGTCATTTGAATGGTTACTGGGGTTTGGCTGGTGTCGAATTGATGTCCTGTGGCTGCTGCTATTGCCACTTGTTCAAGTATTTCTGGTTGGCTGGGTTTGATGTCCAAGGTTTGTTCCCCTTGGATGGTGGCTATGTGGTGGAGTCCTCCTACCAGGAATTGTTCCGTTCTTGGTTCCACTGAGGCATCTGTGTATTCCAGTTCAGTTTCATCCTCTTCTTCAGGAGGAGTAATGGGTGGTGGTGATACCATTGGGGTGTTCATTGATGGTCCTAATAGATTTGGATTTCTCCTGTATTCTTCTGATTTCTGCCTTTTTACAATTTCTGGTAAGGCTTGGACTGTGGTTTCTAGTCCATGTAACTCTGCTTTGAGTTTTTGTTTCTGGATTGTTACCCAGTGGTTCTGTTTTTGGTATAATCTATACCAATGGTGCCAGTTCCTGACTTTGACAAATTCTACTCGTCCTTCTTGGTATTTGGTAGGTCCTGTTCATAGGTTTGCATAATAACCTGTTTCATTGGCTGCTGCTGTTTCTTTCCAAAATGCTCTGGAGAGGTTTTGGTCATTTGTGAGGGTTTCCTCATTTCGGAGGATATGGAGGGGGAGGTTTGGGGATGTGTGGGTTTGGATGATAGTGGGGAAAGCCTCTGTTACACTAACTGATTTGACTGTTACTTCATCAATGGGGTTCATTGTCAATGTTCTTGGTCTTTTACCAAGTTGGGGTTCTGTGTCGATCTCCACGGTTGATTAAGAAAAGCTCAACTTGTGTAACACTCCTGAGGGTGTTAAGGGTCGACTTGACCTAAGAGGTGTTTTGATAGGTGGCAATCCTGCTAGCTCAAGTGAGCATTCTGTCTTAAGACAATGATATGCAAGCAAGGTCCGGTCTAACCCTTGGTACCTAGGCTCAGCATATGTGACTTGGGAATCAAGAGATTACCAAGTCCATTCGGTTTACTGCTCACAAGTGCAGTAAAGACTTATAGAGTTGAGTGAGCCTTTGCAGTTGCTCAAGACTGATAGAGATGAAGTCTGACTAGTGTTAGAAGGGTGCTTTCAAGGAAAGGGCTTTATAACACTTTAGAGCGTAGTGTAGATAAAGTGGTAGTAATACCCCCTTCAGTCTGCACTGTGAAAGGTACAAGTTGATTCAGGAAAGTAACCAAGTCAAGCGGTACTCTAAGGCGTGACTTATATACTACAGGGGGGGTCCCTAATCAGGCAGACTGAATATGGTACAAGTACAAGTCTGGAGGAATGGAGAGAATGAGTCAGACTCGTTACAACTCCTTCAGAGTCTGAGTCATGAGGCATCACCTCAAGGCATGTGAGGAGTCATGTCCTTATCTATGAGTCACATGAGAAGTATTTGTAAGCATATCTGTAAGCAGTCTGGATAAGGTAAATGGGACAAAAAGAGAAAAAAAGGTTTACATAGGCCAATATCATAACAATCAGTAAACTTTACATGATCTAGTGAAAGTACCAACCTTTCTGGGTGCAGCACTGTGACTGCTGGCTAAAGAGGATACTTCTGAGCAAGCAGTAGGAGCTTCATCAACAATACCTTCGGGAGAACTACCTTCATCTTCAACTTCTGTGGCAACTGGGACATGCCCAGGGCACTTCCACTTCTGAGGCCTCCAGCCAGCTTGTGGGACTGACTTGCTAGGAAGGACATTGGCAAGCTGAATGACGAAAATGAGCATATATGTTACAAGCTCTGGCCCTGGTCCTCCCACGGACCCTCCCTGTACCTCTGACTGTACCTCCCAGCAGAACCTCTGGGACTCCCTACCCTTTGCACCATCTCCAGAATCCTCACATAATCTGTCACATGACAGATCACATGTCTTGTCAGATGACCAGTCACATGACTGGTCAGGTGCTACATCAGGTGATCAGTCACCTGACTGATCACACATCACATCATGTAACTTCCAGAACCTTCCGCTATGTTCTCCTTCTCATTCCTCTATTACTGTACTGATTACCTGTCCTTTATCACCATACCTGTTCTCATGATTTGCTTACTGATCTATTACTCAGTCCTGATGTCATTTCTTTGTCAGATTACTTACCAGATATCTTGTGATTCATCAGCTCGCTTACTATACTCCTGTCACTCACTAATTCATTGATTACTGATCTCCTTGTCTGATTACCTTGATTACCTGATTGATTACTTGGTATTACTGATCACACTTAGTCAGCTTAGTTAACCACTTAGCAAGACTGATTTGTCATCTAGGAGAATACTTGTATTTATACTTATGTTAGTACTGCACTTAGTGTTACAATATTGGCCTATGTAAACCACTTTTTCCTTTTCTTGCCTGTTTACCTTATCCGGACTGCTTACAGATATACTTACAAATGCTTCTCATGTGACTCATAGAAAGGCTGTGATCCAACATGTGCCTCAAGGCTATGCCTTGTGACTCAGACTCTGAAGGAGTCATGATGTTATGACCCTATTTTCTTTTTCTCTGCTTACCTATCCTTGCTTATGTCGTGTACTAGTAGTGGCTGATGCCTTTCTCGCATGACTCATACTCAGGTGACTCATACTCGTGACTCGGACTCATGTGACTCATTCCTAGGATCAGTACTTATGGTTGTGGCATACGTGACTCATACTGATACCTACAGTACACTTTGACTCAGTACTAGTAGGTCTATTTATAGGGGACTCACTAGGTATATAAGGATGCCCAGTAGCTACTATGTACCTTAAGTCTGACTTGGCTTGTATTGCAATCTAACTCCCCTGAACTGTCAAAGGAGAGGTATCGGAGGTACTCCTATACCAACCCTTTCACTCTTGGACTGCGCCCAAGGAAAGCCTCATCTACTTCAAGAGCTAACTCATCTCCTTGAACATCTATTCCTCAAAGGTAGTCAAACCTAGGAGGACGGTTACGAGTCTAGAGGAAACAAGGCAGCCTCATTCGTAGTTGTGAGGGACCGAGCCCCAGAACAAGATAGAACTTGAACCAGACGACTAGCGAACTTGTCTGCAGAGTCAATAGCACTCAGAGCTCCAAGAACTCCTCTTTATTGCTCAAGTCGAGCCTTAACACTCTTGCGAGTGTTGCACATGATGAGTCTGATTCATGTTCCATTTCTCCAGACTCATACTTGTACCATAACTGGACAGCCCGATTAGGGGCATCCCTGTAGTATAAAAGTCGCACCTTAGAGTACCTTGTACCCCAAGCTCAACTTGGTTATCTTCCTGAAATTCACTTGGTCTCTTTCATAGTGTTGAGTGTAGAAGAGCCCCTCTACCCTCACCACTACGACGTAAAAGTTCTAAGGCCCTTCCTTGCGAAGCACCCTTAGAACTTAGTGTGTTACTTCATCTCTATCAGTCTTAGGCAACTGTCGAAAGGCCTATTCCACTCTATAAGTCTTCACTGCACTTCAAGCAGTGACGGAACGAACTCAGAGCAATCTCTCAGATCACTCTAAGTTAAATGTGCTGAGCCTAGGTACCAAGGGTTAGACCGGACCTTGGGAGTGTATCATTGTCATCAGGACAGAATGCTCTCTCGTGCTAGCAGGATCTCCACCTATCAGAAACACCTTTAGGTCAAGTCGACCCTTAACGCCCTCAGGAGCATTACACTTAGGCTGCTATGATCCATCTCGGGATCGTTACTGCGATAGCGATCAAGTAAAGTTCTAGTATTCAAGTGATCAGCAGAAGGAGCAGAGCTCAACTTATGCGACAGGCAATCTTGTGATAGGACTGAATGTGGTCCTAAGTCGAGTAAAGTCGTGTGATACCTAATTAGGCAGGAGACTGGGCCAGGAAGGTCCAGGACAGGTAGTGCACAGGCAAGTTGATTGATATAGCTCAATCACTAAGCTCCAGATGACTTGTGAATGAACACAAGTCAAGAGTAAATGTTTCAAAGAAGAAGAGGGCCTTGGATGTGCACACAGGAGGATAAGAGCAATGAGACGAAAACTGAGTTAACTCAGGCTTAGGGCCTAAGTTCAGTACTAGTGCAAGTATAAATACAAGTATACTACTGGCTGACAAATCAGTCTTGCTAAGTGGTTAACTAAGCTGACTAAGTGTGATCAGTAATATCAAGTCAACAATCAGGTAAGCAAAGTAATCAGACAAGGAGGCAAGTAAGCAATGAATCAGTGAGTGATAAAGGTACAGTAAGCGAGCTGATGAATCAGAGGATGATCAGTAAGTAATCTGACAAACAGATGACACTGAGCTGATCAATGGTACAGTAAACAGATCATGAGAACAAGAGTGATGACAAAGAAACAGTAATCAGTACAGTAATAGAGCAACAAAAAGGAGAGCATAGTGGAAGGTTCTGGAAGTCACATGATGTGACATGTGATTAGTCAGGTGATTGGTCACCTGATACAGCACCTGACCAGTCATGTGACTGGTCACCTGACAAGACATGTGATCTGTCATGTGACAGATCATATGAGGGTTCTGGAGAGTCTGGACAGGACGTAAAGGGCAGTGAGTCCCAGGAGATTTGCTGGGAAGTACAGGCAGGGATATAGGTAGGGTCCACTGGGGGACCAGGGTCAGAGCTTGTAACATAGGCTCTAAGCCTGAGTTAACTCAGTTTCATCTCATTCACTCTGAACCTCTTGTGTGTGCATACAAGGCCCTCTTCTTCTCAGATCATTTACTTTTAACTTGTGTTCATTTGCAAGTCGTTTGGAGCTTAGTGATTGAGCTATATCAATCAACTTGACTGCACACTACCTGTCCTGGCCCTCCCGGTCCAGTCTCCTGCCTAATTAGGCAATCAGTGATTTCATTCAACTTAGGACCATCTTCAGTCCTATTGCAAGACTCCCAGACACATAGGTAGAGCTCTGCTCCCTCTACTGATTTACCTGAATACCAGATCTTCACCTGATCACTATCATGATAATGATCCCAAGACAGATCGTAGCAATATATGTGATTAGATGGATGTGGACTGCTTACTTCTGCATTGATTAGAGGATCATCATCACCTGCAGAACTATCGTCTGAAGAATCACTATCAGATGATATCAAAATAAATTTGCTATCATTGCTATCCTTGGCCTTGTCACCAGGGTTGACATTGAGTTTGGCCTTCTTTTTGCAAGGGCGCTTTCTGGCAAGGGGGCTGCAGAAAAAAAAAAAAAGACCATAGGTTGATTTTTTTGGAACTAACTTTTGGACATGGACTACCTACCTACATAATCAGGGGAATTACCATATTGGGTATGATTAGATTAAATCGGCTGCAATAATAACTTATGGCTGGATATTTCTGATGTAAGTGTGATTACCTAAGTAGGTAGCCATATTCAGCCAATTCGAGTGTCCAGCTGAAGCAGCAATTATTGGAATATTTTCGGGGCTATATTAAATGCCAATGCAATGGCCAACATTTTTAGGTCATCTTAGCTGGGATTAGAACTCAAATATACAATTTTGGGGGGGGTTGACTTTTTTCATATTGCAATCTCATGCTAGACTACCTACCTACCCCCTGGTCTGGGATTCGCAGGCCACAGCCCCCTTGCTTTCTGGTGGCAATGTGAGACTTCTTGTCCAGCTCTCCCAGAGTTCAGGTGTTCCTCTGTGAGGTATTGGGCTATTTTGGCCCCCTTGGCACCTCTTTGAGCCCGTTGGCCTGTAAAGAGAATACCATAAAGATCAGAATTTAATTGGGGCAGAAGATAGAGGACACAGACACTTTTTGACTTGGATAGGATGTGAATCCATTTCAGAATGGAAGAACTCAATATTGGACACATTCTTCAGGTTACTGTCTGTGCTGAGAGCACAGCTGCTTGCCATTGAGAATAGAAGTGAAGCCTAACAATCAAGGGTTCACACAGTGATTGATTTATTGCCAGAAGTTGGTGAAATCTAAGAGATCTAGCATGAGAAAGATCAGCAAGAGTGCAGGCCAAAGAGTCTGTGCAGCTGTGTAGTGAGGCTGCAAAAGGAGATAAGGGTAAATCAAGACAGATCTCATTGAGCAACACCAGACCCACTTTTCAGAGACTGAGGAAAGAGTAAGGGAATGGGATGAACCAGGAAAATGGGAAGAAGGATGTAGGGATAGTCAGCATAAGGCTCATAAGAGGGATAATTGCACTGAGGAGGGAATGCTCTATCCTGAAGTTGCTCTCCTGTCCATTGTTACGACCCAGGTACTATTTTTCTCGATTTGGACTCCCTGATTACCTACTTGACTGTTCCCTGTTCAGACTGATGACTCGTCCTATTACCTACTGCCTATTGCCTATCTCCTAACCCCATGTGACTCATACTCGTGACTCAGACTCAGGTGACTCAACCCTAGGATCAGTACTTACAGTTGTGGCTGATGACTCATTACTATATGACTCACTCGCTTCTGACTCATCACTATATGACTCACTCACCTCTGACTCACTGTATTAGAGTAATGACTCTACCCTAGGATCCCAATACTTGGTGGCTTGGAAGTAGTATAAGTAGCACCAGTTTGTAGCCTCATGTACTCCAAGCCTGACTTGGCTCTTATCACAAACAATCTACCTTTCCTTTCACAGCCTGGATAAGGAAGTTCACCCCTCCCTTGTATTGGCTACTCTGAACTGCGCACTAAGCCTAATAGTAGTGGGACTACTATTAAGTACTCTTGAACTTGTCATAGTAAGACTATACCAGATAGTCTTACTAGTAGTGCTACAGGCACAGGAACAACTCTTCATCGACCACTTATTTCCTTAAGAGGTGAAATACCCCAGAAGGACAGTTATGTAGCTAGAGGAATCAAGGCAGCCTTGCACATAGTCATGAGAGATCGGATCTCTGGACAAAGATAGAACTTGGACCAGTCGACCCCGTCTCAAATAGACATTGACATCAACTTGGAAGAGACAATAGATCTCACAATGATCACAAACTCAGACCTCTCCACCTCAGAACTCACCTCTTCACCAAGGTCTGGCCTTCACACTCGCAAGAGTGTTGCATCCATCTAGAATGTGTCGCCCTTTTATTCCTTTCTTAAGTCAATTATTTACATCCAGGCTAGTACTACTTTGTTAAAAGAAAGAGGAAGAAAGGGAAAGAAATTTTCACAATCACACCAATTCATGTATGAGCCAGGCACATTGGTGACAATCCACCTGATGTCAAAAATAAGCAAAAAATGCAAAAAAAAAAAAGAATTAAATTGTATCTAAGGGGAGGGAGACATAGAGTATGATGGTGAGGGGAAGACTAACTATCTAAAGTCAATGTAAGACCTGGTGCATGAGGCTGTGCTTTGGCTGTGCATTTTTGGACAATGCAGATTGTCCAGGCTATGCTGCACCTGTGCATTTTTGGGACAACATGGATTATTGGGGCAAGGGTGCACCAGCCAAAATAGATTGAAATGGAGGAGATCAATCAAAATGGAAAGTTTTTTTTTCTCACTGTGCCATATTGCCATATACGGCCGTTTTCTGCTGTAGTGTCACAACCAAATACAGCACAAACCCATACTGTAGCCATACTGTAAAGTGTTCTGTCAGAGGGCCTACAGTACAGTAGCTGTACCATCATACAGCCATATAATAACCATAGGTATGGCTACAGCATGCAGCCCTAATACCAAGGGTGCTTTAAAACATCCCTAAATATATTCTGATGATGTTTTTACTGCCACAATAGCATGGGAAAGTGGGGAATTTCAAATTGTTTCAAATTTTCCAGAAAATATAGGGTGCTTAATCATTTTTGAAAAACTCAAGAATACATTTTGTTCTACTTTTTGATGCGATCAAAATGCAATTGGTTTGAAAGAAATTGGCCATGTTTTGGGGGAGAAAAAGGCAAAACAAACTCTTGCTTGTTGAGAGGTCAAAAAGTGCTGTCTTACACTGTAGTGCCTTCAGGTCCAGTCCAATTTGGTTTTTTTACATAATTGACAATGAACTGAAACTGAACTGCATAGAACTGGTTAACTGCAGTTTGTGACTGGTCATATAACTGGTCATAACCAATTCTAGCTCAGAATATTTTGGTCACAGTTACTATCTGGTTCTATCTATATATAGGGTAAATCTAAGTATCAGTTATCTAGTGTATAGCACTTATATAGGGGAAGTTTAGTTTGCACCAGAAACTGATTTGTGAAATGAAGGTTAAGATCTTATCCAATTGCTTAGCAGATTTAGGACCACCATATCTTGTATCTGGAGTTGGTGCACCTAACTTTTCTAAGCAATCAGATAAGATCTTAACCCTCATTTTGTAAATCAGTTACAGGCACACACTAAACCCTGTTAACACTATTTATACCTAATACTGATTAGCACAAATAAAGGTTAAGATCTTATTGGATTGCTTAGAAAACTTGAGGGTACTATCTTCAATATCTGGAGTTGGTGTATATGAAATTTCTAAGTGATCCAATAAAATCTCAGCCTTTATCTCACTAATCAGCTTTGGGCATAAACCATATATCTCTAATACTATATAGCACAAGTGACCTATGGGTGTCTTATACCCAACCCATACCTATATTTGAGACTGACACTACTTATGTTCCACCATATTGACATGTCAAAACAAGGACAAGAATGCCCAAATCAACAAAGATTTGACTGAATTATAATGAAAATAAACACCCTTGATCATTTTAACTATAACTCATTCAATCCTCAATCATTTTACATGTTTTAGGGCTCATTTTAAAGCTAATGGGTAGGAGAAGTACTTATGACTGAAAGTCCAGTCAAGGGCCAGTCATAACCAGTTTTTTAGCAGTTTTAATAAATATCAAAATAAGGAAGAACTGTGACTGACAATAAGCTTGAAGCTATGTGACTGAAACTGAAAGTTCAATCACATCAGTCACAAAACCAGTTCAGTTTCAGTTATGATAACTGGACCTGAAGGCACTAGGTATTACTACTCTCATGTTTGAGGAGAATACCACTACTACTACTGTTCCTGCTTCAGGTCCTGCTCCTGCTTCAAGTTCCACTTCCACTTCTGCAACCATCACTCCTATCACACAAGCTCCAGTCACACATGTCCCTGTCACCCAAGCCTATATTGTGGAAGTTGAGGAGGATAAGGAGGACACAAAAAGTTGAGGTGAAAAAGGACAACAATGCTGAGGAGAACTGTGGAAGCTATATAACACAATGTCATAGGTTACCAGGCTTATCAATGTTATCATTGACTATCACCTCTGGTCTTTACTATAGACTACAATATAGTATTCACTCTCTTATCTTAATACCATGGAATATATACACTCACATACAGTATATATACCTGTACCTACTACTGATGTCCCTCAGTCATTTACATCCCTCTACATGCTGATGGGCATTCAGGTCTTAAAATATTGTGTGATATCAAACAGAAAATATGATAACTAACAATAATCTAAAGCTAATTACTGGTGGTAAGCCAACAAGTGATAATCTAAATTACAGGTAACTTACCAATAATTACTCCTAGGTTAGCCAAATTATCAGAGTATCTTGCTGCTGTGAATCCATGGTGCCAAGCCTACCTAGAGAGAGCAATCGCACGAGTTCCGGGTGACCTTTATCCCATGCTAAGTCAAATGGCGTTTTTCTTTGATCATTCTGAACGTGCTCGTCCGCACCATGACCGATCAGAAGCTTCGTTACCTTCAGGTGGCCATAATATGCCGCCAGGTGTAACGCTGTCTCACTATTGCAATCAGCAATATGCACGTCGGCATGGTAGTCGAGAAACAGTTGTACAAGGACCCAATTTCCTTCCTGCGACGCCAAGTGTAACGGGGTCTGGCCCAAATCGTTCCGAGCTTTGACATTGGCCCCGCCATTGAGAAGTACTCTTACAACCGGGAGCTCCGACGCCAGGTGTAATGGACTCCACTGCGGCTCTTCTGTATTGATCTTCGCCCCTTTGTCGATTAAAAACTGCGTGACGTCGGAATGTCCGTTTTCCGAGGCTATATGCAACGGCGATCTCTTCATGCAATCGGCATAATTCAAATCTGTGCCCCGCGATACTAGAAACCGTGCGACCTCCAGTCTCCCATATCTAGACGCTAGAAACAGCGGTGTTTGCTGGTCATCGTTCCTCGCGTTCGGATCCGCGCCATGGTCAAGCAGGAGTCGGACAACTGCCAGTCGTCCAAACATTGACGCCAGGTGTAATGGGGTCATATTATTCTCGTCCCGTAGACGCGCATCTGGATTATTGCGGAGAAGGAGACGAGCAACACGAACATGTCCCCCTGGGGATGCCCAATGTAATGGGGTACTACCAATCGTGTTCCGGGATTTCGAATCTGCGCTATCTTGTCCGAGAAGGACTCGGGCAACTGCTACATGTCCCCCTCGCGCGGCTATATGCAGTGGTGTCGCTTCGTTCTTGTCTTGCACCCTCTTGTCCTCCGTCCTCTCGTCCTGCGCCCTCGTATCCATACCGTATTCAAGAAGGAGGCCAACGACGTTAGCATGTCCACCTCTTGCCGCTAGATGTAATGGGGACCACCTATTCTTGTACAGGTGTGTCGCACCCGTGCCGTGCTCAAGCAACAGGCGCACGACTTCTAAATGCCCCCTAGAGGACGCCTGATGCAATGGCGCCCACCCATGCTCATCTTGGGCTGTCGCATTCGCCCCGCCCTCGATCAGACGTCGCGCGTCCTCGACATGTCCCATTCGCGAGGCATGGTGTAATTGTGTCGACCTATCTTTGGCTTTGGTTGCCACACCCGTATCCTGCTGAGGAAGGACGTCTGTCCGCAAGGGCACTCCGATATCTTGTTCCGTTTCGAGGCCACCTTTCACCAACTTGCTCAATACGCTTTGAAAGTGAACTGAATCAAGAATCTGGTGATCCTGTTGGAATATCTCGGAAATGTGGTGGTAGGTTTGTTGGCGTGAGCCAGAAAGTTCGTATGCTTCGTATGCGTTCTTCAGCTCCAACCAGCTTGTCCTGCCTGGCGACTCGCTCATAAATTTGACATCAAACAATGATCTCAGCACTGCTGTGAGTTCGGCGGCATAGGTCATTAACAGGCGCTGAGTCCTGACTCTGCGCATCCTCTGTCAGCTACTGAATGACAAGATTCTAGAAAAACGTACTCGTTCACCGAGGCATCATCGGAGAGCCATTTCAGGAAGAAATCGGCCAGAATGAAGGCCCCAGGTGGCGACATGTGAGGGTCGGTGGCTCGGCTCGAGTTCTCTCGCGTGCCGGGCCTCTCTACTTCCAAAAAGTCCTGAGAAATCTGGCGAATATCTTGGGGGCTATGAAATAACTGTCAGATTATATGCAACCCATTATGTCGGAACATACGACACGCCGTGTGATTGACCCGGTTTCCGTGATGTTTCAGCCTCTTGGACAAGCAGGAGTATGAATCTCTTGAATACTTCACTCTCAAGGATCTAACGGCCCGGGGAAACCTTCTTAGGGCATTACCCCTTACACAACAAATATATCTCACGTTTTTCTCATCCATGAAGTTCCAAAAGGTGACAATATCGTGATGGACATTTGCAAGGACATCACGTATACAACCAGCGGGGGCAAGTCCATAATCTAAGGTCTGATTAAGTGACTGATAGAGAACTGCTTGAGAAAATGCATACATCCCATCCATGTGCTTATCAAGAAGTAAGTAGCGTGCATATGAATAAGATGGGGTTGAGAGGGCTTACGACGTGAGCCAGGCATCGATTTTGAGTGGGAGACTCGCGCGTCGTGCAATTGCCCATATTAGTGACGCAGTATTGGGGCTATTCAAGCTGCCCGAGAATTTGTCACGAACCACGTCACCAGTGATTTCAACGAGTTTTGAGACATCGGCGCGGTAACCCGGAAGGGCTAGGGAGATATCAATGGCGATTAAAGAAAGAATGAGAAATCATACACGAAACTCCGGCATAACGAATGCCTTCCATAGTCGCCTTGACAGCCTTCGAGTTCACAAAGAAATTGAATGCCTCCTCGGCCTCCCATCTGCCCTGCTTGTCCAATTCGTCTTTGCTCAGCTTATCGTTCTCCTCCCTCAACTTGATCTTCTTTGTCCTTACTAGCCGGTCATATTTCATGAAGGCGAGCACGATAGGAACTGATCCAGAGAATATGAATCTCTCACGCTGCAAGTGCACAAATGGAACAGTAGTAAGGGAACCCACTTTGAGTGTCATAGGCAAGCTTCAGTAACTTCTCGTCCTCTCTTTTGAACACAACCCCCCCCGCTCTCGGTGTTTCCGTACACAACCTAGTGTCGGTGAGTTCGGCCTGCCGGCACCTCCAAAAGCGCACTCACCACACAGCGTGAAGCTGCTTCTGGGGGGAGAGGCCCTCCTTGCGCCGCTCTTTTATGAAGTCACGCACGATATCGAAGGTCGTGGTATCCTCTGGTTTGAAACCCTTGGAATCGTGCAAAACGAGAAATTTGTTCTCGGGTGAGGTGAATTCTGTGTTTATGTCCGCTTCTCTCGCTTCATCTTGCGAAACGAGCTTATTCACAGTCAACTCAGTTAGTGACAGACAGTCTCTGAAGATAGCTGCTTACCGCACTCTGGGTACGGAATACGTGATTGATCAAAGATGTCTTTCCGACGCCTGCCTGCGTGCATAGATTAATGTTCAACAGTCAAACATATAATTTCACGTTATCAGTGGGAAGACGGTAAACGTACCCGACCCACACATAGGATACGGAAGCTGGAAAACGTGATTGATAAGGTACCACTTGTTTTAATGAATTTCCTCTCACCGCTTAACATCTTCCATGAGTTTGTCATGGATTGTTGACTGAGTTGATTCTGTTTGCATGGTGATCAAAATGAATGTTAGACAGAACTGTTATCTGTCCGCCTTGACACTTTTAAACCTACGACTCTAATCTTTACAAGTACCGCCCTAATAATGTACGGGGCCATTCGCGCCGCCTTAAGTTCAAAGACCGTTACTTCTTCTAAGTTTCATGGGGAGAAACGTCATCAGAAGTTTCGGAACTCTGTGGAGGTGGGCGTCATTTACGTTATCGATAACCACATCCGAGTCATGAGGCAACTGTGGGAGTACTGTGGGGAGCGATGAACCTTCTTTATTTCAAAAATGTATTCGGAACGCAATTAGGTTGTGCTCGTGATGTATTGTTGAAAGCAGCGCGGAGATGGGGGGCAAGATGGCCCAGAATACGCCCCAGCGTGATCGCATTGCAAGACCCTGGCGTCAGTCACTTTGCCCACGTAAGATGGAACTGGATCACTCACCTGGTTATAGCAATGTAGCTACGACCCACTCTTCTATCTGACGTTGGGTAACATAAGTCCGAGTCTCACTGGCGCGGAGAAATGGCGACCTCACACAAAAATCAGTGAGGATTTCCAAGAGGATTTCTCCCATTTGCATCCTTTACGCAAAACCTTCATGTTGTAAATGCTATCTCTGGATGGGCCGTGTTCTATTCATAGAAATGACGTAGTAGAAGGGAGGTCCGCAGAAGTGGATTGCCTAGTAATGTTCAGACAGGAGGGCCATGGAGAGGAAAGTCAACGCACCGCGATGAGAGACAAAGGCGTGCTATGGTGCATGATGTGTGATGAACAAAACATCCATCCATGAAATATGCGCGTGTAACAACTGTGTAACATGAGATATGAACCAAGAAAAAGGATTGACACGGTCACAGTGATGTACCATGGGCTTTCAAGTTCCCACATATCTTTGGTTGTGCTGCCTATTGTAAGAGGCCCAAATACGAGACATCATTAGAGATACGACAGCGAAACGACCCCCCTGCAGGTGCTCACACGATGGTGGTGATCGAGGACGCGGGCTGAAAGGAACTTGAATAAAGCACAACTTTGAACTTCACTGTGTTTTCACTGGCTCGTTGCCTCTTACTCTCTTTCCACCTCAAGCCTTCATGCATGTCCCACAAACCACCTTGCTTCAATACGAAGTTATGTGTACATATCTTTCCCGTCTACCCGACTGACGGGTGCAACTCGCCAGCGACGGGACAGCAAGTGTGCACACGCTCCGCCTTCCGAATCACGGAAAACTTCCGCAAACGAGTCGCAGTCGTAGACCTACTGGATGACGGCGTTCTGGTGGAGGATGACTATGGTGAGTCCCCAACTTCCTGGCCCTTGTTGCCTCGCTAAGGTGAACCACGGGTACCCCGCAACGGCACCACGTCGAGCTTTGCGCTGCGTCGCTGCAGAAGGCATCGACGACGGAGCTCTGATTACGCCTCTGCGCGTGTTTGAATACGCGGGCGACGCGCCGCTCATGCCATCTTCGTTCATCGGGAGGGAGGCGATTTCGGGTGGGACATCGACCCTCCCCCCCTTTTTTTTTTTTGATCCATTATAGTGCGCTTCGGGGTACAGAACCCCATGTAGCACTTTCGAGAAGGTACAAGCTGCTGTAGTTTAACATGATGTGTGATATATGCCCCTGCCCGACTCTCCCCTTACAGTAGCTTTATCTGAGGCAAAGTGGGTCCTTCACGTTCTCTCCCCAGTGTACAGAATTTCCAACGTACCTGGCTGCTTCCCTCCCTAACAATCTAGAATCACGGTACGGGACCAAAGCGACGGTGCTCCGCTGGCCAATTTAGGTGGAACGAACTCGTTGTCATGTCCTCGATCAACACGACGCGCACGCTTGGAACTTGAACACTCGATGGTGATGACATAGTCGATCGCGCACGACCGCAAGGTGTATGACGTCGCGTGGTTGCCCGACTCGACGGACATGTTCGTCTTGTCGGTGCTGACGCTCACTGCGCGCCTTCGACCTGTGGAGCCTCAGGTATAGCATGATCCTATACGAGACACCGCTGCTGCACATCGCGTTCAATTTTGGAAACCCGAAGTATATTAGGGTGTCCTACAGAGACGAAACTTACAAGGCAGGCGGCGGAAGGCCGCCAAACGTGAGGCGTTCTCATCGGCTTGGTTGTTATTACAGACGAAGTGCAAAGTGTTTTCATACATGAATACATGTACGCACGCCTAGGGGATACAAATGATAGTCAAACAAGGCAACGAGGAACAAAACAAGGTAAACAAGCAGGATACGAAACGCCAACAATAAGAAACGATGGTAGCGGACTTGATGAAAAGTGTACCGCCAACCTCGGCCGCGCGTAGGGAGTAAAAATGGTTAGGGAACGTGAAAATATTGGAACAGGAGAAGAAATGAGTCGCATATGGACAGAACTGAACCTATAGGGTGAACAAGGGAATTGATCGATGTAAGAACTATGCATCGGATCCGAAAAGGGATGTCCCAAATACTTCAACCAAGATCTTCGGAGGGGCTTCAAGAATGCCCAGTCTAAGGGGCAGACCGCGACGAGAAGAGACGTGGGATGTGTACGAGTCGGGGACGGGAGGAACCCTGGTACTCCGGCATCTTCATGAGGTGTTTTGGGCATCCTTGTGATGTCGAAGAGTGGTTGCAGCACTGTTGGGAGGTCTACGGTGAAAATCATTAAAGGACGTTGAACATGGGTCGGTCTTCTGGTCTATCGTCAGTGCCTGCACAACAAATCTCAGTGATTAGATAACGTACAAGTTATGCAAGACAACGGGTGGGCACGAGTTCACAGAAATGCGTGGCAAATGAATGATGGTGAAAAATTGAAGGTGACGAATTGAGGGGTCTATAGGCGTCGATTCTGACAGGGAGACTCGCATATGGTACAACTCTCGACATTACAGGTGCCGTGTATTGGGGCCGAGCTTCCCAGAGACAAGCTCGCGAGTGATGGTTTTGATTTCCATAATGCCAGTTCGGTAATCGGGATGGGCTAGTAGGGAGAAATCAAAACCGAGCAAAGAGAGAATGAGGAACGATGCCGTACTTGACACTTCTTGATAAGGTATGATGACCAGCTGCTCCAGCTTTATTCTGCGAATCATTTTTTGGAGGGACTCCACGCATCTATTCAGTGCTCGGTCGACCTCCCTTCGGCTTTGTTCTTCCAGATCCGGTGGCGCAACGTTATTGTTGTCCTCTTTCAACTCTTCCTTCTTTGATCTTATGAGAAGGTCATATTTTGTGAGGATGATCACAACGGGGGCTGATTTCGCCGGCGATCTTGCCTCAGGTGCATACTAGACGGTGTAGCGGCGAGGCACGCACTCTTAGTCTCATGGGCGAGTTGAAGCAATTTCTCGTCCCCTTTCTCATAATTACGCCCACCGGCTCTCGGAGTCTCCAGACATAACCTAACACGATAGCAGTGAGCTCGACGCAGCTGCGCTTAGATGAGAATCCTCACCACACAGCATCGAGTTTCTTCTGAGCGGTACAGTCCGTTCCGCTACGCGCCCCGATGAATTTACTCACGACATCATATGTATGGTTATCCCCCGGTTCGAACCCTTCAGAGTCATGCAAAACGCAGAAATGATTGGTGTTTGAAGCAAATTCTTTCTCTATGTTCGCCTTTCCCACTTTCCAGTCCTCGACGATCTAAGTCACGGTTGACAGCCAACTCAGTTATACGTAATCTTCGACTCTGGCTGGGGAACCCTTACCGCTGCACCTTCGCCCTTTATCTCGAGTATACGATTGATGATCGATGACTTCCCAGTGCCCGCCTGTGTATGTAGACCAATGTTTAACAGTCAGCCATATAATGGATGGTCCCCGTAGAAATGATCGCAACTTACCCGACCTACACATAGGATGCGGAAGCTGAGAAACGGGGTTGAGACAGAACCACTAGTAGTCTCGATGACCTTCTCACCGCTGATCGTCTTTGACCTCTTTCGCGGTTGCACTCGGACGTGTTGGTGGCATGGCAATCAAAATGAACGTTAGACAAACCGTTACCCGCCTGTCCTATACCCTTAAATCCACCGTGGGTAATTTTACCACGCATACCCTATGCCCAGGTGCCCCGGCGCCTGAGGCTCAACCGCCCAACGGCCGCCCTTTTCCATTGGAAGACAAGCAATTTGTAAAACGTGTGGGTCCCGAATGACATTTACGTGATCGATAATCACCTCATGGCAGTCCCATGACCAAGCTTTTCGGCATTTGGTCGTTTGGCTCCCCCCAAGGACTGTTCAGTGATGGTGGAATCCTTATCGATCACAATGTTCTGCTTCCAGGCCCCCAAAACCTTGATCGGAGCATTTCCCCCCCCGAAGTGGACTGAGACTACGGAATACAGAAGGTACTTGGGTCATGCTTATTATTATTGATAGTAAAGACATCCAGTAACCCGCTCTGCTGATGAGAATCGATGAATGCCAAAGACATACCTTTCCTAAGACGGTACCCCACGGTAGTTCGCTATGCGTATGGGAGTTCCTGCAAGGGAACAGAACGTCTCATTATCTCGGTCATGTGTGGATTCAACTACTAGATGACAGACATTCTGGTTAGTCGTGTTAGGTAACTTACAGATGAAGTCCTTGATGAAGGTAAGGGAAATTGGCCTCGGGTGAAGGAGACCGCCATCGGGGAGGAACGGTCCCTCACGTCGACTTGCAAGGACCCAGGCGCCAGTAACATTAATCACCACGTAGCCTGTTATCTTGGTATTATCGCCGCAATGCGTTCACTAGGTCGGAGTGATCTGCACCAGGTGGCTGGATCAATAGCAGCGTCTGTGGCACTCCTCGCATAAGAAATGATTGCCGTGGAGTTATGGCGCAGGACAAGGGGGCATGGCCGCATAATCAGAGCGCTGGGGATTCGGAGCTTGCACGCTGCTCTACAATAATCCCACTACAGAAAGCAAGGGCGTGATTTTCACGGAGTAATGGTGAACTCAAAGTCTTGAACACAAACCAAAAAACAACACACCTATTTACATGCCGATAGCGTAGAACCTTAAACCGTCAAATTGGAAATGCCACAAGTCTGGACCGGTTGAGTTGTATATAAAAGCAAAGGCATGTATTGACAAGAGTTGTGCGGATCGTCTGACTCGGGGAGATGAAAGAACAGAGAAGGAGGATGGCCAGTACACGCATTCCCGCTGCCCCACGCTCACCGGATGCCCGGGCCCATCTCCCTGCGGACCCCCAGCCACCTCTCGTTTAACCCCATTTTTTGCTTAGTAATAAAGTATTTTCACAAGCTGAGTACGAAAATTTGACAGCTATCAGGGTCAGGGGAAATGAGCGGAAATTCCCGATTTCCCGATGGAACCAAACTATTGGGTTTTCGCCTTTTTGATGCATAGCTGTACTATAATAGTCACAAATACTGTACCAAATAATATCATCCAGATCAGGACCGCGCCCAAACATCCATCACGGTTACGCCACATCACCCAAAGGTCTGGCACCAGTACAGTACAGTACTGGCCCCCGCGGCATAGATAACCATCGGTCAACCAAGGGCGCGTTTACGTGATTAAAGTGGCGCAAGTTGCTGGCGCCAGATGGCAACTGCCCACGCTACGCGTTTAGCCTCGGGATCGCATCTTTTACAGAAGACTTCCGCAATTGAGTCCGACGACCTCCTCCCGGTGGAGGATGATTACGGCGACTACATAGCTTTGTGGTCAATCACGGGTACCCCACGACGGCGTTGTAAAGGTAGTCCGGCACCCCATCGAGCTTTGCGTGGTCGCAGAAGACGCCGATGACAGAGCACTTCGCCGCGAAATGCGATCCGCAGCAGGTGTTCGATTACACGAACAACGCACCCATCGCGCCTTCTTCCTCGGTCAGGCCACAGGCGCTTCGACTGTCCTTAAAGGTGTCTTTATCTGGGGTGAGGTCCTCCCTGCCTACAGAGTTCCCAACGCAACTGACTGTCTTTCCTCACAGCAATCCATGGTAGAAAGCTAGAGCGGCGCGCCGCCTCTCAGGAATTCTTCGTGGAACAACACGCCAACCTTGTGGTTACGTCCTCGCTCGACATTTACGTGCACAAATGTGGAATGGAACCTGGACACGATGACGGCGGTGACGCAGCGGATCACGCATGACAGCAAGGTGTACGACATCGGTGGCTGCCAAACTCGACTGACACCTTCGACTCGGACGGCTCGCTGGGCGCGTTCAACGCGCGGAGCAGAGCACGATTTCTACGAGACACCCCCGCCAAAGAACCTCGCCGCCCGCCACCGCCTTCGCTGTTTCGTAGATGATGGCGGCACCCGTTCAGCTGTCGCAAGGGCTCGTAGAGCTTCACGTTGCCGTTCGTAGTCGCTGTACAGAAAATGGTACGCAATGGGGCGCGATGTGATTTGACCACATGCCTCAAAGCTGTATCATAGCAGCACTAATATCTTGGGGCGTGATTCGCGTAACCCTCAAGTAGGAGGGGTGATTGGCGACGCGCTTACCTACAACCCTCTCGCCACTCCAAACTCGATTCATCGGACCATTCCTACGCGCCCATCATGTCCGACCCTAAACGTTCGGACAGCGCCACTCTCAATCCCAAGACGACACTGCATGCCAAGGGCTGCAGGGTCGAGGTGTCGATTACGGAGGGTGTTACTATGCTGCTGGCACTCTTTCCGCGTATCTTCTGAGACCCGTTTTCGACGCGGAAAGCCTGCGAAGTCTCCGCAGTTTTTACAGTAAGTGGAAGGCCAGATATTTAATTCGCCAGTAATACGCTGAGAACAATGCTATAGAAATTCACGAGAGTAAGGAAGTAACGCGGGCTTCGTTAGGGTACAACTAGTAGCTCACACTCAGGAATCATCGTAGGTACATCCATCTTGTACAGTACTATAGCAATTCCGAGGATAAGAAAGCTACAAAGAGATTCTCGGCTGGTGTACGGGTGAGCCTGAGAGGTTTAATTTAGTATACAATTCTCGTTACAAGGGTTTTCCTTATGTTCTGGCAGTTATTCCGGACCGTACTCAGGAGGCACGTCGGTCTGTGAAAGAGCTGTAACACTTGTTCAGTCCCGTTCGCTCTCCTGATATCAAAGAAAACACACTCACAGTGACCAAGGTTCTCCGCATGGCCTTCGTGAGGACGAGAGTCGGATTGTGCGAGTTGCAATTGGGATTGGGAAATCGCACGTTGTGCACGCAGCCACATTTCCTCCGCACCCGTGAGCCTATCATGGACAGCATCACGAGTCACTTCGACAAGAGTCGAGATCTCAGCTTCGTATCCTCTATGAGCTAGCGAGAGATCAACATTGATCAAAGAAAGGATGAGAATTTTATACTTGTAACGTTCACATAGTGTGGCATCGGCGCCTGCATCCTGGCCATAGTGCGCCGGAGAGCGTCCAGGCAAACGTCAAATGCTATTCGAGCATCTTCTTTGCTTCGCATATTCAAAACGTCTTGAGCTAGGTCACCTTCATCCTCCTGCAACTCGTCCTTCTTTGTCCTTACAAGTCGATCGTACTTTGTGAAGACGATCACGAGGGGAGCTAAATTCCGTGTGAACACAAATCCATCCATCTTCAGAGGTAGAAATGGAATAGCAAAGAAACGCACTCTGAGTTTCATAGGTGAGCCGAAGCAACTTCTCATCTAGTGGCCCAAATGCACTCCCTCCTGCCCTCGGGGTCTCCGTAAACAACCTAGCAGCAGCAGTGAGTTTAGTCTGCCAGTGACTGCGCCTCCAGAGGGTCCTCACCACACAGCGTGGAGTCGATCTTGGAGGGGAAGGTTCGAACCACATCTCTCCTCTATGAATCTACTCACGATGTTGAAAGTATTTGTATCACCTGGTTCGAAACCTCTACAATCGTGCAGGACAAAGGATGGATTGTCATCCGAGGTGAGTTCTCTGTTTACGTCTGTTTCTTCCCGTTCCCAGTCCGCAGCGACCTTAATCAACATCCAAGAGTCAGAGCGATACGCGATCTCTGGCCATGCCTCCTTACCGCTCCATCGAGACCTAATACGCGATTGATCACTGATGTTTTCCCGACGCTTGGCTGCGATAAATCAATGGCCAAGCGTACAATTACATTGCATACTACGGTATTAGCGGAGGTGATCGTAACTCACCAGACCTACACATAAGAGACGGAAGCTGATAAAATGGGATTGAGAAGGGACAGCCAGTTCTGAAAGACATTCTTCTCACCGCGCAACTGCTGGCACGACGTCTTCGACGGAATGGCTCTCTGCTTGCATGATAATCGAAGTGAACGTTAAACAAAATTCACCCGTCTGCCTGATACTCTTAACTGGCAAACCCTAGTATTACTCCTATAGTAGTCCCTATACCCTGCATCGCCTCACCCAAGGACCAACCCTTTTCCATCGAAAGAAATGCACAGCCAGAGCATTCTTTTCCCGGATGACACTTACATGATAGACCATCTCATGACCACGGCCGTGAGAGGCCAACTTGCCGTTTTCATCAAGAATAATGAATGACCTAATAATGTCATCAACCTCGGGAGTCCCCAAAACCTTGTATAGTCGTCCTTTGTCTACTGGACTGAAACCTCCAAATATGGAAAGCATTTGCGCATTATACTTGCTTACAATAAGATCATAGCATCGCGATTATCGGAAATGTCCAGGCCAACGGTTTGCATGTAGTGTCAAATCGAGGTGAAGGATAATCTGTATTACATCAAACCAATGTCTCAACCAATAGCACACTATGGGTTCGCTACGCCGCCCTGGGAGAGGGGAAGGAAAGGCCCTTGCAATGGTCGGGAGATCTCATCGATATCTTATCACTGAGTTATATACGGATTCATCCATTAGAGCCTGGCCATCCTACCTAGGTAAAGTGTGTACAAAAAGTTACCAGACTTCCTCCTTGAGCTCGGTAGAAGATTCTGATTCTTGCAAATCCAAGGTGAAATATGAGGGGATACGAGGATGAGGAGAAGGCATTAGCGTAGACAAAAGTCCAGGTAGTCCTAAAGGAAGATATACGTAGATATGGAAATGGGGAGCGAGCATGGCTCATTTGGAAATAGGCCCGGGATAGTACTAACGCGCAGGTACACATGGAAGTAAAGACATCGACGAGGATGGAAGCGAAGTGGTGGCACCTAGTGGGGAAGAATGGTGGCAGGGCCATTGTCGAGGGACAGGGTTAGTCAGCTTGCAACGCAGCAGGAGAGCCAGATCACCCATTCATTTATCGCTGTTACCCACTATTTGAAGACTAAGGGGCCTCCCAACTGGAGTCTGAGGTGCTTACCATTCAAGAGTCGACCAGGGGTACGGACCAGGGGCTGCACCGCAAGAAAGTCACAACGTGAGCCCAGTGGTACCTATATGGTGTTACCCTCACTATATTGTCAGCACTTTACCGCGGCCCTGGCACTCTTGTATGGTCGAAAAATAAGCGGTATAAGGGCAGTACTAATATCGTTCAGAAATGCGGCCATCACCAGATATTTGGCGGAGATACATGGGCGATGCGCCACAACATTTGATACATCAGTGGTCACGAAAATGTTGGGTAGCATGAACCTCTTACGGAGAAATAGCGACCCTACTCACAAACCAAGACGATCCCTCCTAGTTTCATGCCAGTACTACCCTTTGCGTGGAACCTTCACATTGGGAAGCAGCCGAATGCTAACCCCTGGATGTGTATTATGAATGAGACGAGTTGTCAAGAGCGAGGACAGAAAAATCTTCTGGTGATGTCCGGGAAGATGAAAGAAGGGTAGAGAGAGTGCCAGAGAACACCCACTACCGTGACGAAGAGGAGTTACGTAGCCCGATTGGTCCCGGCCCGGGTTGCCGGATCCCCGTCTGCCGAGCGTGGCGTGTCTTCTCTCTTCTCTCTGCCTTCGCACCTCAATTCCGCCTCCAATCTGCTCAATCTACTCAAGAAGTTTGTTTGTATAATATTTTGGTGCAATTGTCCAGCAATTTTCCCCTTTTGTTTTTTTTGTTTTTGCTAGTAACCTACCTCAAGCTCAACAGAAGCTTAGGTTAGGTCTTTGTTCTCGACACATTCCCACATGCTGGCGCTCTTATATTGAGATTCAACTGTACCAGACGATGCTCGTGCTGTATAGCACCTTCTCGGGTATACGAGGTGATTTGTTGGTTTCTGGGTATGCAGATTCCTCCATTGCAAAGCAATCGAGCATGCAAGTTTTAAGCAGCAAAAATTGCGCATAGTTTTCACTCTCCCTCTCACGTCTCCCATTCAGTGTATTCCCTCAAAAGGACTGCTTAGCGCGTAGATGCTACCTCAGTCCTCAATGTCATGATGGAAAAGGTCCTGTGCACCATAAGCGTTCTCACGCCTCACACTCTCAATATGGTCTATAAGGACGATCCCTCGGTGATAGAAACACTTGTCACACCAGACATCACCGTTTACTGGACGCTTCTTGGGCCATATGAGGTCAGCCTCTGCCAGCTCGACACCATCTGCCAAGAGCTCAAATGGCTGGAGCGCCGACGCGAGTACAAATGCTAGCGCCAGATCGGTCGGCTCCTCGTCCATGCCGCAACGCCACAAAGAAGCGCACGCGCCAGCGCGGGGAGGACGATAACGCGGGCCACGTCGTTGATCCTGATCACGATGTCCACGGGCTCGAAGCAGAAGGCGAAGGCGATGGTGGAAGCGGCAGTGACGCAGGGCGACTGCGACACGTCACTGTTTTGGACATAACTGAGGAGAATTTGGATGGCCAACCGACAGTATTATGCCACCCGACCTAGGGGATATCACGGCTAAATTGCCTTCCTCCGTGATGGAGTGGTAACGTGTATGTTGGCCTTATATGGCAGCATGTAGTATTACAGTAATCAAAGAGGTCCCTGAAAAAAACCTGAGACATGAACGGGACGAGTGGGTCACTTCGCTTCGCCGCAAGCTTCAATACGTGCTTCCGCGCAATTCCCTCGGCGATTGGCCTGCCCGCATCAAAACCCGATCAGATAGCATAACCCAGAACCACTCCAGAAGCTGAAGTGCCTCGTGCCTCATCTGCGCCTGCATCTGCGCCCGTTCCCACAGGGTCTTCATCCGCAGACTCCGCACGCCGCATGTTTGATCGCCTCGCCTCAGCGCTTCTCCGTGCTTCGCAACTCGAGGCTGGCCTTCACTGTCCATATCCATCTTCGGGTCATGATGTTCATCACCAGTATCATCAGATCCGGTCACCTCCCAGACAGAACCGGATTCTTACGCGTCCGCCTCGCCATCCGGCGCCCGCTTCCGACGACATTGCGCCTTCATGTAGTTGTTCCCGCCCGCGGGGCGGACGCGCCCTCGTCATTGACTTTGATGGCAATGTCGCGCGACAGGCGATGATGTGGTGCGGAGGCACCACAGATATAGAAGTGGACTCGAACGGATGGTCATCGCTCGCCATGGCATCCGCTGAGGTTGTGCCTGTGCTGCTATGAACTTTGGGCATCCGTCGAAGCTAATGACGCAGTTCCTCTGCCTTGCCCGTGGCTAGATCTAAGTCTGCGGTAAGGAGCCACTGCCGCTACGTTGCCATTGTCGGCGTCGGGAATGGGGTTCAGAGAAGGTGACCCTACCTTGCGGGCCGCAAATGAGAGAACAGGATATTAACCATGATTCGCCTCTGAAAATCGTGTGTTCATTCTCCACGGTTATGACGGTAGCTCAAATTACATGTAATGTATAACAAGAGTTTTAACTCATGATGGGTGTGTATTCAGACTCGAGAAACATTACGAGTGGGAGAAAAACAAATCGTCATACTGTGCTGAAACATATTCGAAACCTTTTGATACAAAGAGGAAATGATAAAGGATATTAAACAGAGTACTTTTATCGAAAACGATGTTTAACGATGAATTCTGTAAATTGAGGAATGGTGTAGTCCTTAAGAGAACCAGGGAACCGCTTTGCGATAGCATCATGGGTGTGAGGCTTGTTGTATACAGACACTGCGTCATCGAGAGCACGATGGATAGTTGGCTGATCCATAGAGGCGGAAAGTAGGCAGACACGCTCCAGAATAAGAATGGTCGCTATTTTAAATGTTAGAGTATGCAGATGTAGATGATAAAAAATGTACCAATCATGGTTTGAATCGTGTGATGAGTGCTTTTGCCACTAGATGAAAGGGGTCGCTAAGAGTGCGTTAGTAAAACAACGATAGAACTGTAACATGACAATACATTGTCAACCAATGGCTTTAGTCTGGAGATTAAGCCCTGCAGTTCAGAGAAGAGGTGAGGACATGGTATAGGGAATACAAGAAAAGTGGTCACATTCTGGCCAACACAGAGAGGGACAAGTCAATACACCGAAAACAAGCGAGGGAATGTCAGGGACACACTTACCAACTTGAGAGAGTGGAGTGAAGGACAAGTCAGAAAACCGACAAAAGCAAAAAAAAAAAGAGATCACTCACGTCCTATCGAGCGTAAAAAGACAAATCAGGACACCGGGAGAATGTGGGCGAGCAAAGGACACTCACATCCTAGAGCGTCGTCGGAGGGACAGGTCGCGTTAGTGAAAGAAAGTCAGCGAAATAGGAGTGCTCACAAACTGGAGAGTGCAGAGGAGGGAACAGATCAGAATACCGACAGAAAGCGCACGAGCCAGGGCCACTCACTCTCTGGAAGGCACAGGAAAGAAGGGCAAGTCAGGATGCCTAAAAAAGGGGGACAATCCAGGGAGACTCACAAACTATCGAGCATGGAAGGAGGAACAAATCAGGACCATGAAATGAAGCAATCAAACGAGGGCCACTCACAATCTAGGGAGCAGAGAGGGAGGGAAGAGTCAAGACAGCGAACAAAGCGAGCAAGTCCAAGGTACTCACAAGCTGGAAAGTAGAGAGGGAGGGACAAGTCAGGACACCCAAAGACCCAAAGAAGGCAAACAAGTCAGGACCACTCACTTGCTGTCGAGCGCAGGGGAAGGTCAGGTCAGGAGACCAAGAGAAAGCGAGTGAAAGGGTAAGGCACTCACATCCTATCAGGCGCAGAGGGAGGGACAAGTCAGGACACAGAACACAATCGAGAGAGTGAGAGGTACGCACTGACTAGACAGAAGTGGGGAAGGACAAATTAGGATACAAAAGAAAATAAAGAGAGCAAGTGAGAGACGCTCACAGGCTGGCAGCACGGAGGGGGGGGAATAAGTCAGGGCATTGAAAGAATGAATGAAAGCGAGTTAGCAATGGGGACTTACCGACTGTTGAACGAGAGAGGGGGGGGGGGTTAGGACACGGAAAGAGAGCCAGCCAGCGAGGCGCACTCACGTTCTGGAGTGCGTAGAGGGAGCGAAAAGTTCGGACATCAAAAGGCTGCGAGCGAAATAGGAGAACTCACTTCCTGGAGAGAGCAGGAGGAGCGGGGACAAGTTGGGGTCCCAAAAGAAAGAGCAATGCGAGGGCACTCACCAACTATCGAACGAGAGGAAGGGCCAAGTCAAAATGGCGAAATAAAGAGAAAGAATCAGGAGCACTCACATCCTGTCGAGCGCAGAGGCAGGGACGTCAGGACAGCGAAAGAAAGAAGGCGAGTAAGCTAGGGGTACTCACTGGCACGGGCTGGAGAGCGCAGAGGGAGGGACAAGTCAGGACACCGAAAAAAATGAGCGAACAAAGAGCAATCACTTTCTAGAGAGCGTAAGGGGAGGAAAAGGTCAGGATATGGAAGGGCGGGCGAGCCAGGTGCACCCACCAGCTGGAGAACGTAGAGAGAGGCACAAGTCAGGACGCAAAAGAAAGCCAACCAACCAAGGGCGCTCACGTCCTGTGGAGCGCGGTGGGAGGAACAGGTCAGGTCAACGAAAGAAAGCCGCAAACCAACGAGGGGCACTCACGAACTGGGGGGACGCAGAGGGAAACACGAGCCAAGTCACGATAACCGAGTGAAAGGGCGATGAGAGTGTATGAATTAAATAAAAAAGAGCACACTCACTGAGAACTGGTCAGAATTCTTCTTTCAGCAAGACGCAATTCAAGTCACGCAATTGCTGCTTACCCAGATCGACGGAAATGACGCTATGCATAACTTGATGAGTTTTCCTGTTTCAAGCACTTGATTAGATCCATGGATCCTGGGATGGGAATATCTTCGTATCATCCTCGTCCCGTTATGTATTAAACCTTACCATCTTACGGCTTGGTGAATGCTCAGATCTAGATTATCCTTTTGTACCGCCACGAGCATGAGGGAAACCACCCCGGTGCGAAGCGCATCCGCAGTCTTCTCCATGAGTTCTGGACACCGTTGTTCGGGCCTATTCATTTCTGCAAGACAAATTAGCGCAGTACATGATATTGATTAACACGCCCCTCACTCTCCAAACGTATATATGGTGGAGGTCCCGTTTTTTCGGTAAGGGGATCCAGATAATGTTTACGGAATATGCGTTCGGCCTCCGCGTCGATGGCTGCTTGTTGGATACTACTCTCACTGGCATCCGAACCCATTTCTTCATCAAGGTCATCCTCCAACCTCATCTCTATGTCGCGCCTGAACTGGTCGTACTTGGTAAATACCGCTATCACAGGAACTCGAGAACCCTCATATCAATCCCAAGCTCATAGAGTCGCGTTTAAACGTACCATCCTTGTTTGGGCAAATATCTTTGAAATATTTTAAATCTAGTCTTGGCCGATCGTTATCCATCGGAATGCAGTACCTGAAAAACTAGCCTTGTGAATTTACAACTTCAAATACCCAAAGGGAACAAACCATATCGCGTGCAATCTATCCTCGATCTGCCTCACCCACGCCTTCGAGTTAACAAATCTTCGTACAACCTCCAGTTCTTCTTTGCCGCCTGCCTCGAAACCACGGGAGTCGTGGAAGACATAACCGTCGTGCTTCGTGAAGGTGAGTTCGTGCTCAATGTTATGCAGGCCACGCTACAAGCAGGATCACCATGGTCAGCCGTCACCCGACAAGAATCACCCTGCCTAACCTGGTCCGAAGTCTCGAGTTGTTTAACCTAGCGAGATGGTGAGATGGAAAAGCTATTGCGAAGGAGAACGTACCAGTACACGCTTTCCCCCTTCAAGACTGTAGATCTCCGGACTCTCCGTGGTGTCGACCACTCTTTGCAAGATTGTCGTCTTTCCTGAATTTGCTCGTCCAATAATAAGGACTCGGAACTTGACATTTGGCATCCGGGGAAGGATCTGTTGTGGCATAACACTAAAGGTTTTAAGATGGAAGGCTAGTCAAGGGGCTGAATACGCGTGAGAGTTGTCGGCCGAGCCTTTATTACCTTGTACGTGTGGATAGCACCCGTGATCACTCCGGAGGTTGTTATACAAACGTGGTACCGATACCGGCTGCTCCTTCCATAAAGTTACTGTTCCTGAGTCGGGAACCGTAATTTAATTGAATGGTAACATTTCGTGCGATGCGTGATTCACACGGATAGATCCTATCTCTTAATGCGTTTGGAAATATTGCTCAGGAGATAGTGTTGACTCTTCTCAATGGCCTTAAGGGCCTTGAGGCCCTTGTTGAGGCCAGACATACATGATGTGATAGGCGCGAGAGTCTGATTGATATGGCAAGGATGCAACTGATCAACGATTCACCGAAGACTCGGATCCCATGGCTGTAACCCAGACCTGCAAGACTCCTGCAAGACGCCCATCGGAGCGGCACCCCACCAGCTCCCTCATTAAAGTAGGCTACAGTAATGGGGCGAGAAGTGGCGAGGTGGCCGACACGCCGGTGATCGGGCTCAGGCCGGCCCATACCGGCCAATCGGGGATTTACGTAACCGCTATCTTCTTCCCACTTCCCATCATCGTGGCCTTGGCTGCCAGCGACACTGTATCACATTAGCTACTAACCTGAGAATAAAACGTTTCACCGAGAAAAAGTGATCTAGATTCTAGTATCTCATGACTCGCCATAACTCAAAGGAGACCTGCAAGTTGCAAGAGAGCATGCAAAGACCCGAACACTACCGGTAGACCACTGTGGCACCGTCCTAACAGCCGCGGCACCCCGTCAAGGATGTTATCAATATTAATCAAAGTCACTAACAAGCGTAGTCTACTGGGTGTAGATCCCTGCCTCTCACCTCTCACCTTTCGCTTTGCTCGCTCTCGTATGACGCGCCAGGCCTTTAGTTGGGTTTTATGCTTGACCCATGCAGAACTCCCCAGTCTTTCCTCCCACTAGCAAAATAATGCCCTCGTCCCGATTGCCTTCCCACGACACCCTTCTCTAATCCGCGGAACTCCTTACACGTGTCCTGTTTGACTCCCAGATTTGGGTCTCAGACATCCATCAGGCATCCAGCAGATTCGATCTTCCATCTGGCGCCATCAAGCTCACCGGCAACTTTTGCCATACCCACTCCGGTCACCCTCCGAGGACCCACTCTTTCGACTTCCCATTCCCTCTCGCCTTCGTTGACGTCCGCCAAAACCACCTCCGAGTAGGTCATCCCAATAGACTCACGTGTCTCTATCCTCTAACTCTCCAGGCATCGCCAGGCCCTACCGCCGCTAAGTCGACGGCTCCTAGCACCCGCCTTCGACCTCCCTGACGCTGCGCCTTGTGTCCACTGGGTACTTGTGACTCACCCTTCACCTTGACTATGCTTTAGATTGTTGCCAAAACGCCACGCCTTCCTGCCCCAGCCGAGTCTCGTCGTTTCCGTCGCCGTCGATGGTACCCAATGCCTACTCTCAACTATGGCTATGGTTGTCTGCACCCTACCTCGCCTATCTTGCTACAGCTGAGCCCTGCCATTCCATCGTTGCGAAGCTTTAGCTCTCGTAAGCATTGCCATGTCCTGTGCTCGGGCTGGTGCCATCCCCAGTAGGTTGATCTTATCCAGAAATGTTGTGAGATTAAGAATACAGTATATTCACAAGTCAAGACATGTGTCACTAGCATTCTAAAAGCTTGGTGGGGGAATCATATCAATCTAAGAACCAAAGCTAAGGGGTTCATAACCAAGAGGGCCTAGGCACAGCAGAGCCATATAACGTTTCGGGAGATCGACCTGCCGATCGCCCATTGACAAGGGCCAAGTCACTTGAAGGCCTAACTTGCGGTTTTGTTGTTTTTGAAGAAGTCAGCGACCCCGCGCGCCTGATTTCTCGATTTCTCGGTAGGAGTGGTGTGAGGCGCTGCAGTTGCAGACCTGGTCGTCATACTACGCACGAAGGCTGGCTAATATCCTCTCACAAGTATCCCCTATTACTTTCGTGACCATACGGTTTACCGGTGATTGTGAGCAGCGTTTAGTTCAGTTGATGGAAACCAGCTAACGAAAAGGCTCTGCTGTCAGGTTTCAGGTTTCAGGTTCCGCCCGCCTTTGAACTCCGACCATCTCATGTCGTTTCCCATCCAATTCGTGCTCCGGTTGTCTGGCAGCTGTCCACGGGAAGCTGCATTCCTCCATTATCGACTTTGACAAAGATTGTCCCTATTTTTGGGGTACTCTAACTTTTCTGGACCGAGCGTAAGTGGTCAACGATGATCGACTAGAGGCGTCAGCCTCAAATCATGCCCAAGATAATGATGATCGTCCAATCTTAAAATGGTCGGTTTCTACCCAATGTAGAACGGTTGGTACCGCGCGTACGAGTTAGAGGGATGGTAGGAGTAGAGCCCAGGCCGCAGCGCGAGGATGCGAGGCCAGCAACCGAGAAGGGGCGATAAGTGAGAAGAGTTAGACGGGGATCGCGGTTTCGAAACCGGGAATGTTGGCCCAGTTCCGCGCCAACTCAAAAGAATCGAAATTTGAGAGGTAGATGGGAACTTGAATCACTCTCGCTTGGTTGGCCGTTATTACAGACACGGACAAAATACAGGACATTTGTATTTGTGAATATACGCCTCATACACAGAATTCCGCCCAACATCGAAAGTAGGGGGTAAGAAACCCCGGCGCATTGTGAAAGTATCGAACGGAGAAAAAGGCATGAAAAGTGTCGGAAACCGGAGCACTGCCGGAAAAGAAGGGACAGCATGTGCCAGGTGTAGGACTGAATCTCTTGAATCCCGAGGGAAACGAAGGGAGAGAGCCTGAGGCAAGAATGCATCTGATCCGAAAAGATAGTCCAAAACACATTGAACAGAACTATCAAGAAAATTTAAAAATGCTGGGGAGCAGGGGGCAACTAGGAGGAAGGCGCTGCGGGCACTCCGAGTGGCTTGGAACGCCCACTGGCTTTCAGCAACTCGTCAAACGCACTCCGAAATTCACGCGGATTAAGAGGCCGCCGATCTTGCTTGAACCACTTGCGAATGTGGTCTTGGAGCCATTTGCGATCCACCTTGCGTTCGTATCTCTCATATGCCTTCTTTAGCGCCGACCAGCTAGTCCTCTCAGGCGGCTCGCTCTCCACTATGACATCAAGCAGTGATCTCAGCACTTCTGTGAGACCCGCGGTGTAGGTCATCAACAGGCGCTGAGTTCGAGCTCTTCCCCACCTTCCGTCAGCGACCGAACGACAGACTTCTAGAAAAACGTACTCGTTCACCGAAATATGGTTTGAGAGCAATGTCATGAAAGAATCCTTCGCCGCGAAGGCACCGGCTCGCGGCATGGGTGGGTTGGTGGCCGTGCGAGAGTTTACTATTTCCGAGAACTCCTGAGTAATCTGGGGAATAGTTTCGGGGCTATGAAATAACTGTCAGATTATATCTAACCCTATTATGTCGGAACATACGGCGGTCGATCCCGATCATATGATGTTTCGGCGTCCTGGACAAGCAGGAGTATGAATCTCTTGAACTCTTCGCTTTTAAGGATCTAGTGGGGAACCTTGTCAGAGATTGCTCATTACACCACAAATTTATATTACGTTTTGCTCGTCTATGAAGTTCCAAAAGGTGATGATATCTTGATGCGCAGTTGCAAGGAAAAAACGGATGGTACAATCAGCGGGATTAGGTGCATAATTAGCTGGATCGGGTGCATGATCTATGGTATGGTTAGGTGAGTGACACAGAACTGCTTGAGATAGTACATACATGTCATGCTTGCGCTTATCAGGAAGTAAGCAGAGTAAATATTCAGTATAAATCAGAATAAATTGAGGGGACTTACGACGTGAGCCAGGCGTCGATTTTGAGTTGGAAATTCGCGCGTTGTGCAATGGCCATTATTAACCACGCATCGGTGCCCGTGAAATTGGTATAAACCACGTCACCAGTGAAATCGACAAGGTTCGAGACGTCAGCGCCGTAACCCGGCTGGGCTAGAGATAGATTAATACTGATCAAAGAAAGAATGAGAAATCATACTCGAAACTCTGGCATGATTTATGCCTTCCATAGCGGCCTTGACCGACTTCGAGTTCACATAGGAGTCGAGTGCCTTCTCTGCCTCCTCATTGCTTCGCCTCATGAGTTCCTGTAGGGGCATGTCCTCGTTATCCTCTTTCAACTCGGCCTTCTTCGTCCTTACAAGCCGGTCATACTTCGTGAAAACGAGTACGATGGGAGCTGATTCAGAGAATTTGAATCAGTCATGCCGCAAGGGTACAGCTGGAGTAACAGTAAGGGAACCTACTTCGAGTGTCACAAGCAAGCTTCAGTAATTTCTCGTCCCCTGTTTCGAACACACGCCCCCCAGCTCTCGGTGTTTCTGTACACAACCTAGTAGAAGTGAGCTCGGTGCGACGGCGCTCCAAGAGCAGACTCACCACACAGCGTGGAGCTGGTCTTCGAGGGAGAGGCCCTCCTTGCGGCGCTCCTTTATGAACTTACTCACGATATCGAAGGTTTCGGTATCCCCTGGTTCGAAACCTTTAGAATCGTGCATAAGGAGATATTTGTTCTCGTCTGAGGTGAATTCTGTGTTTATGTCTGCTTCTCCCACTTCATAATTCGAAACGGACTGATTCAACAAGCAACTCAGGTATCGACAGACAACATCTGGACATGGCTGCTTACCGCGCTCTTGATGCGAAATACGTGATTGATTATAGATGACTTTCCGACGCCTGCCTGTGTGAGGAGATCAACGTTCAATAATCAACATACAACTTCATGTTATCAGTGGGACGGTGGTAAACGTACTCGACCCACACATAAGATACGGAAGCTGGGAAACGCGATTGAGGAGGTAGCACTTGTTTGAGTGAATTTCTTCTCACCGCTTAACAGCCTTCGTGACTTTATCAACTGTTGTTTTGGTTGATTGACTTGGTCCTGCTAGCATGATGATCCAAATGAACGTTAGAGACAGACTATTATCCGTCTGCCCTGACACTTTTAAACCCATGACTCAGACACTAATCTTATCAAGCACTACGGCACTGCCCCGATAATGTGCGTACCCAGTTGCGCCGCCTAAAGCCTGAAGACCGTCACTTTCTTCATGGGGAGAGAAGGACCCAGGGTCACGGACAATATCATTTCATTTACGTTATCGATGACCACGTCACGGTCACGTCAAGGGATATGGGTAGCTGTGGGAAGCGGTGAACCCTATTTATTCTAAAAATGGTCCCATGATGGTCAGCCTCCGTTATGTTCGGATGTATTTAGGTTGGCTGAAATGTGACTCCGCTCTAATATGATCGATGATCGATGGTGAATCGATGAAGGTCCAAAAGGCCAATGTTACGGTGCCAGGAGGATTAAATGGATACTACAGTACTACAAGTTGTGCTGTTTCGCTATAGGCTGCTGGAGCGGGGTGGTGTGGAGGGGAAGGTTGCCCATTCGGGCATCATGACCGGGGTTCTACATATCGACACGGAGACAGAGACCTTGATGAAAGTGCACGTGCACGAGAATGAGCTGCACTGAGTGGAGGAAGCCATTGTTCGGGAATCAGGACAAATGAACCCTCGCATCATGTTCCAAGGCCCTGCCCTGGCTTCAGTCACTTTGCCACACAATACAGAGCTGATTCGCTCACCCACTGTATCCATGGTTGCCCCGCGGCCGTATCTTGGCAAGTGTCAACATGTACCCCATCCGAAGTCTCACCCAGAAAATGGGGCGCTTGCATTTCAAGATCTAACCGGCGGGGCAGACCCGGAAATGCCTCTTCAATTGCGATGTTCCTGAGTCCAGTCATTAATCATTATTATACACGGGCTAGTATGGTAGTGCGGGGTTATTCGCGCCATGTTGTGGTTCAACGCTCAACAGTCGCAGCAGTGGCACTCCTCGCATACAGTATAATATGGTTACCGTGATGCATCGGCCTGAGTTATACTGTGATGTAGAAAACAGTCGGTTTCCGCACAATCAGAAATGCAACAGTCACCGGAGATTTAGGTGAAGTCATTTACCACATGTCGATAGTGTCCCTTGCGCGGAGCTTTTCAGCAGGCTTCATATGGATTGGTAGCGTCTTAGTTATGGAGAAGACGTGATGTCGCAAAGAAGGCCTGCGGTTTGTGGTTTATCTAGGAAGATTCGGAGACGAGAGTGTCAGAAAACACCCACAGGCGCTGTGGAGAGGAGAGCCAAGAAACATCCAAGTAGCATGCGTATAACATGATAGGGAAAACAAGGGGATCAGAGGACGCGAAAAGAAATGGGTGTGTGACGGACCACGACAAATGACTCCTAAGCCACCACATGTAGGAGCTCAAAAATTGGGTCCTGGCGGACATCACTGCAGCAGAGACCCCTATGGATAAAAAAACGTCATTTGAGCTGTGAAAGCAATTACGCAAGATCAGAATTAGAGCCTTACCTTCTGGAGGTGGTGGGGTAACTGGGGTTGGAGCCTGATCGACGCTGAGGTGGCACGTGGCCGGGAAGGGGTCACTCGGCTTCGGATGCGGGGGGGATAACGTGAAGGAAGTCCTCGGTTTGTTCAGGCGGTGGTGGTTGATGAGGAATTGTCGTCCTCGTCGTTCTGGTGGAAGCTATGGTGAGTGATTCCGGTGGCGTGCAACTGCAGCGTGCGTGCGAGGACAAGCAAGCAGGAGGTGAGGTAGATGGGGAGGGGATGGAAGCTCAGACGCATGCAGAACATGTATGTGGTGGATCGTTTCCCAGCCTTAGGCGAAGATGGCCAGCGGAAGACGTGAGAAAAGGGGAGAGCAAGGTGCAAAAGGACAACTCACTTGGCACTCACTTTACCAACTGATGCTGACGGATATTCGACTCAGACTTGTTTGCGATGGTAATGGCCCTAACAAGGCACAAATATGAGATATTGATGGAGATGAGATACGATAGCGAAGTGAGCAGACAACTACTGATTGAGACTACATAGTCACTCACACCATCTCAGGACTCTCACACGATTGAAAGATGTTTTAGCGCGGGACTACTGTAGTCCAGGATCCATCCATTTCCTTACTTTTCACCACTTCATAACCAAAACCACATTTGCTCAAGTACGAAGCTCTATGTATGTATGTTTATGGCTAGTATGGGACATGCGGCATACATAACCATTGACAATCCCAAGGGACTGTCTACACAACTGACTGGCGCAATTCGCTGGCGATCATGGGAAGATAACTGCGCCCATACTCTACCTTCCACACCTGGATCACATCCTTCATGGAGAACTTCCGCAACCGGGTCACAGCTGTCTCGGTGGAGGATGATTACGGCCTTGGTGACTGCCCTACTTTTGTGAACCTCGCTCGTTGAGGTGCACCACGGATACGGCACCACAAGGGCAGCCTATCACCTCATTGAGCCTTATGCGGTTGCAGAAGGGGTCGACGACGGGGCTCCAGCCACGACAAGAGTGTCTCGGCGGGTGTTTGAATACACGAACGATGCACACTCGTGTCTGAATTATCTTCCTTAATCCAGAGACAGGCGACTTATGGGTGAACATGGACTCTCCTTCAAGATGGTTTTATCCGGGGTAAGGGTCTTCCCTCACGTTCTCTTCTATGCCTATGTATACATGTTCCAACGTACTTTGCTCTTTGCTCCTTTTATAGCAATACGAGGTGGAAGGTGAGTCGGGCGGTGTCACAGTGCCGCTGACAAATTCTTGGGTAAAACGACTTCATTGTAGTATGTCCTCGATCAACACAACGTGCACATGGAAAGTTGGACACGTCTATGGCTATAACTCAGCCGATCGCACACGATCGGGAGGTGTATGACGTCGCGTGGCTGCCAAGTCGATCGTCTCAGTCTGCATGAATGACTCACTGCATGCCTTCGACCTACAAAGTCTCGAAGACAGCATAATCTTCTACAAAACACTCCTGCCGAAGAACCATCCTCAGACCGGTTGTTCCCCCTCGTCTCCGCTGCAGCTGCACATCGCGTTCATCCCAGGCGATTCTAACCACACGAGTACGTTAAATTGAAGCGGTACGTGTGTCCAGACCCTCAAAATACGGAGCCCTGGGGTCCTGTGATGGAGCTGGGTGTATATTTTACATCCATCAACGTGGCGAGCTGGAACTCGACGAAAATGTGCTCATCGTGAGCGCAGGTAAGTGTTTCTAAGATTTCCTTCTGGTGTTGATGTTGACTCACTTTGCATAAATGGCCGACTGTCAGTTACTTGCTTAGAACATCTCGCCGCATGCTCGCACACCTTCGTCTTCCCTTCGTAATGCGAACCTTCAGCTGGGCTTTAAAGGCCGTCGCACGGAAAAGGAGTGTGATAGCGTATCCAATAATGGCATTCTCGGTCCAGAACGTGACTATTAACTTAGCGTGGTCTCCGCGGATTGCGCTCATGATGACGAGCATGGGACATTACTCCTGATGGGGAGTGGATCATGACTGTCATGAAATAATGAGTGTGAGAGAGCTGTTAGTTTCGCCCCAGAACCGGCCGCAAGGCCTACATTACGATACATTACGGCATCAAACGGGACCCTCCTTCGAATAGGTGAGAATTCCTTTGGCCGCTCAGCGGATGTATGTAATAAATGCATATATTAGATTAACATATCTCTACTTTTATTGTAGGTATTAGGCATACGTCGAATCGTTTCAAGTTACGCCGCTTGGGTGTAACCTTCACCACAACAAAGATTGGGACCGGCAATGCCGATTGCGTTTGAGCCGACATCAGGTATGAACAACAAGCCATTGCTACTCGAGGAAGACTTTGATTCCGTATAGTCAGCTTTTCCGGGGTCCCAGTGACCCAACACTTCCAAAATATCGTTATTGATTGTCGGGAAAAAGTCACGCAAACATTGGGGGACAGGGCCGTGGATCGATCCATGACCCACCTGCGGCTATCGCGAGGCCCCGTAGGGCTGCCCATTGCAGTTCGTAGTCGCCGTGCGGGGAAATCGTACACATCATTGCCGTGTTCGATTTGACCAGACTGCATAAAGTGCGGCGACAGAACGCGGGAAGTAGGGAAGCCTGGAAGTCTGGTTTCGTGGGTCAGAAGGGTCTTCGCTTTGCCCTTCACGCGGGGTCACTTCCAAGGATATCTAACTGCGGAGCACAGACGGACTCAAAAATCTGGCACAGTCAGAGGGGACCATCGGCCGGGACTTGAGGCCTGAGGTATTGTACTCTTGACTCAAAGGAAAGGGAAGGACTTTCAGATTCATTAAGATCCTTCCATCACTTAAGCTGACACTCCCATAAAAGCCAGGTATCAATGATGGCAACGTCTCACCAACGAGGGGGTTGCATAATCATGCTTTCGGCGAAAGATGTCCGGCCGGGGTCTCCGAGTCATGAAGTGCGGAGTTTTGCGGAAAGTGAAAGTGAAGCGGCTGATTCCGAGCCTATGCGGTTGTTGAACTCGGCTCGAACCAGCCAATCCCACACTCCCTCGACAAACTCGCTTGAAGGTCCGCAGTATTTGCTCCCAGGGCTTACGGTGAAGCTTGACTGACAATGCCGATTATAGACCTGAACGCATGAAGGGGTTTTCAAAGCTTCGTTTCCACATCTACCCCTACGACCACCACTAATCCGCACGACATACGTTCTGCATCAAACGCCACATTGCTCTCTTTCATCACTTTGGTGCTATGGATACGCAGCAGAATCGCCTTCCCCGAGTCCCCGAGTTCCGAATCCTCGCTATTGGAAGAGCAAATGCAGGAATGACATCAATTCTGCAGAGAGTTTGTGATACAACGCAGAGTCCCGAGATCAGGCGTGTCCGACAGGGACAGCGCGAGAGGGTACGTTCGTTCCTAGCGGTCGCTTTCCATCTCAAACTCTAGCCAGGTTCAACTGGACCCTTCAATGGAGGTTAGGCAGGCTTATATTTGTCGTTGATGACTGATCGTGGCAACCCTGCTTCTATAGCGTGGTACGCATAACATCGAGGACGAAATTATTCTCACGAATCATACTGGATATGTTTTCCACGATTCCCGTGGATTTGAGTCCGGCTCTGAAGTAGAACTGAAGATTGTACAAGACTTTGTTCGTCGTAGGTCGCGAGAGAAGCGATTAAAGGATAGATTGCACGCTATCTGGTCTGTCCTTCTAAGTGTCTACAGTTGCAAATTTACAATTCTTTTGCTTTCCAGGTACTGCATTCCAATGGACAATGATCGACCATCGCTAGATTTAAAGCATCTTTATGATATCTGTCCGGATAAGAATGGCACGTCCAAACACAACCTGATGGACTTGGGACTGACATGAGATCTTTTTCAAGTTCCCGTGATAGCGGTATTCACCAAATATGACCAGTTCAAGCGCGACGTCGAGATGAAGTTGGAGGATGATCTTGACTCAGAAGCGATCCGAGCGGACCTCGATGCCGAGATGGAAGCGCTTTTCAGGCGGCATTATCTGTCCCGTCTTGAGGGATCTGTGCCGTACGTACGTTTAGAGAGTGAGGATTTTGTTGATCAGCTAGCATGTATTACGCTAATTTCTGTCCCGCAGAAATGCACAAGCCTGGCCAACGATGTACAAATCTTCTTGAAATAACCGCCAGCGCGCTTTCAGGCGCCGTCATGGCCCTCATGTTGGCCGTGCAGAAGGATAACCTGGAGCTGAACATAAACCAGGCTGTTAAATTGTAAGTTCCTACGTACAGTGGGACGAGAATGAGAGGAGAGACTCCCATCACAGGGCCCATGCTGCATTCGGACAAGGGAATGGGAATACGGAAAGAATAACGAGGATATGTATCGATGCATTTCCTTTGATCTGGGTAGGTTGTACTACCGTTTTCCAGATCGCCTCATGCTAAAAACGACTATAACCTAGTATTTCGTCAGTCTGTTCTTAGTCTTTACCATAATGTTCTCATTTCCTTTTCTGCGGATACGCATTCATCGGATTCTCCCTCGTATCTTTACTTGTCCTCCTCTGCTCTCCAGAGAGTAGGTCCCGTGACTTCTGACTTTCTTTCCGAATTATGACCTGTCCCTCTTCCACTCCCTAGGAGGTAAGTGTCGCTGGCTCGCCTTCTTTCTGTGTGCTGTGTACTGACCTTTTACTCCCTCTGTGCTCTTCAGTCTGTGAGTGCATGTCACTGGCGTGGCTTCTTTCTGTATCATGACCTATCCCTCCCACTGAGCTCTCCAGGAAGTCAGTGCCCTTGTTCGCTCTCTTTGTTTTGGTGTCCTGACTTGTCCCTATGCGCTCTTCAGAGTGAGAGTGCCCCTCGCGTCCTCACTCGCTTCCTTCAGAGAGTGAGTGTTCCTTGCTCGTTCGCTCTCTTCTGTCCTGACTTGTTATTCCCTTTGGGTTTTCCAGTTCGTGAGTGTGCCTCGCTCGCTCTCTTTTCATGTCACATGGTGACATGTCCCCCCTCCCCCCACTGGGCTCTTTAGAGAGTGAGTGCGCCTCGCTCTTTCTCTTTCCATTTGCTGACTCCCCTCCCTTTACGCCCTCTAGAGCGTGAGTACTTGTTCTCTCGCTTTTTCTATGTCCTGACTTGTCCCTCCCTCGTCTAATTTTCAGAATGTGAGTTGTCCTTTTGTATCTGCTCGTTTTGCGTCATCATTTCTTCGTTTCTCCGCATGGTAGAAATTATTTTCGAAGCTAAGCTCGTTTGTTGCAAATGTAATATTATTAATTTACCGTCTTATCTTTGTTTTTTCTAACACAATTCTAGCCACCCCTTTCGATATCAAGTAAAGATACGCATCACCGACTAATCGGTACATTTCTGCTGTATTCCTCTTCAATTTCTAACATATAAAACAGTCCTAGTTCTCATCCTCGAGCATGCGTGCCTTTCTTATGCTTCACAATATAATTTGACAAGATATGGGGCTTTGGATAAGGCATATTCTCGATATCTTGCTTCTCACCCCAAGGACGCAGTCTTAAGGCGGTTTCCCGAACCCCCTAAGAAATATTCTATCCTCGAATATACAGAATTTATCCTCGAGCACCGTCTCCGATGACTCTTGTTCCTCTATTCTATACCATTCCATTGTCTTGACGGCAATGTTTTTCGGTCTGTTCTACTGTAATGCTTCAACTTTAGTCGCTGATGATATAGAACTCGTAATACCCCATTCCCTGTCCTTCGTTCAAATATGTGCGATCCTAGTCCCCTACTCCGCCAGGTGAGTTGCGTGTGGTTGTATTGTATGGCATGTGAGATTGAGCCGGAGAGTCCTGCTGTGGTACGATTTACGAAAGCACACATAGACACACTTGCGCCGAGAATGCCGGAGATAGATACATCGCGCATCTCACCGCTACCTGCCCTACGGGAGATCGGAATGACTTCGACTGGTATGTAGAGGGCTGTCACGGTGTAAGAAGTGCAAGCTACTATCGAGGTCATCTACAACTAGTAAGATACGTGGGCACGATTGTATGACTAAGAAGACATCGTTCTGCAGAGGCAGCAGAGCAAGGGTGTGGTCCGAGTCGGTATCGGAATGGACTGCTATTTATACTACTGTAGTATAGCACTCGCTGTTGCACAAGATTCCACGGACCCGCGCGCAAAACCTTGAAGACCGCGCAAGGCGCGACACATCCAAATGATTCAATGCGGAGCAGCCTATTCATGCAAGCGGAACAAGTTCGTCAAATATGGCAAACAAGGGTGGTATCGAACGGGGGCGTCGATAAAGACGTCAGAAAGGTGCTGCTGTGGCTTAGACCTTTGTTTTCATGGCATAGAGTGGAATGTATTATATAGTACGCTTACTGCGCGCAATACGAATATGTGATCGCCTTCCACCTTGAGAAATCCTGGGGCCTGAGATGTTGAAATGATAAGGTTTTTTCCATCTGACAAGCTCTTGACATAGCCGATTCAACCATGAAGGAACGTCTCCGGGAGAATCGAGCTGATTAGTGATAAATTTTTTGTACTTTGTTTGCTTCTTTACAATAAAAAGAAGTATTTTTGGAAAGCAATCGGTTACTTGTCACAAGGAAAAGCATTACTGTGTTTTTCACGTGACTTGTCGCCGCGAGAAATTTTGTAAAAAAAATCGGGCACATTGTTTCAATTATATCTCCTCAACGAGCCACCGGAATTCAGAACGAATTGCACCAATCCACTCTTCGTAATGTAGGGATTATGGCCTTAAATAACCGAAGGGCAAACAACGAGGTTTGAAGGTCCAGGAGCCATCGGAATTCAAGAATGACTGCACCAATCAACTCTCTATAATGTACACATCATGGTTTTGATTGACCGAAGAGAAAACAATGAAGTTTGAAGGTTTCGGGAGTGTTTTGGGATCTCGGGATTGTGTGATATTTCTTACAAATTTTCCCGCACGCGACAAGTCACTTGAAAAACACAGTAATTGTACAATGTCCAATACGTTTTATTTTTTGTCAGCTACCTTCAGTGTTCTCACACTCTCACACTTCAAGTACTTTTTAAAGTATATGTACTTTTCAGAACAGCTCATTGAGCCCAGACTCTAGTTTGGCAAGTAAATGATATTCCTTTTTTGCTCAACATTTCCTGACTAGTACATTGACTACTTGCCAATGTTGACAGCTGCCAACTCCTCTGGCAGCACCTGACCCCCAACTTGATCACCCGCCGATGATCCGTGATACGGCGCCTTGTGTCCAACGCGCCACCTCTGGGATTAGCTGTAGTTGGTTCTCCGAGGAATGTCGTATTACGGAATATATGCGGTCCAGAGCCGCGACTCATGATAAGTGTGAGAGATCTCACACGTGCTCACTGCATCACCGTAACAGCGCTATTAGTAGCACTAGTGTTATCATTCAACACTTTGGTATTATGGATGTACAGCACAGTATCCATCGAGTCCCCAGCGATGTCAAGTTCCGAATCCTCGCTATTGGAAGAGCAAATGCAGGAATGACATCAATTCTGCAAAGAGTTTGTGACACAACGAAGAGTCCCGAGGTTTACAGGCGTAGTCGACAGGGACTGCGCGAGAGGGTATGATCTTGTTCGTAGTGACCACTTTCGATCTCAAAATCTACCTAGGTTGAACTTGGTCCTTCAATGGAGGTTCGGCAGGCTTATATTTGTCAACTCGGATGATGATTGGTCGTGACGATCCTGTCTGTATAGCGTGGCATGCATAACATCGAGGACGAAATCGTCTTCACAAATCACAATGGATACATTTTCCATGACTCCCGCGGACTTGAGTCCGGCTCTGAAGTGGAACTGAAGACTGTACAAGATTTTGTCCGTCGTAGGTCACACGAAAGACGATTGAAAGATAGATTACATGCGATATGGTTTCGAGTTGTTCCTTTGGGTGTCTACAAGTTTACAGCGTTTGCTTTCCAGGTACTGCGTTCCGATGGACAATGATCGACCATCGTTAGATCTGAGACATTTTGACGATGTCTGCCCAGATAAGAATGGTACGTCCAAACACAAGTTACACAACTCGATGAACTTGGGGTTGACACGAGGCCCTTTTCGAGTTCCTGTGATAGCGGTATTCACCAAATATGACCAATTCAGGCTCGACATCGAGATGAAGTTGGAGGATCAGGGTCATGACACTGGCTCAGCGTTCCTCAACGCTGAGATGGAGAGAATTTTTCAAGAACATTATCTGGCCAACCTGAGAGGACCTGTACCGTTTGTACGTTTGGAAAGTGAGTTTGTTCTACATCAGCTAGCTTGTATTACGCAAATTTCGGTCCTGCAGGAATGAACAAGCCTAGCCAACGATGTACTAATCTTCTTGAAATAACTGCAAACGCACTCTCTGGTGGCGTTGCTGCCCATATGCTCTTGGCTGTGCACGAGGATAATCTGGAGCTGAACATAAACCAGGCCGTTAAATTGTAAGTTCCTATATATAATGGAGCAAAAATGAAAGTGTCCTACTCTCATCATAGGGCCCATTCTGCGTTCGAACAAGGGGATGGGAATACGGAAAACATAATGAGGATTTGCATCGAGGCGTTTCCGTCGATTTGGGTAAATTGCATTCCATATTTTGAATCGACTCTTGCTGAAAGAAGATTATCACCAAGTATTCCGTCAGTCTTTCAATTCCTCACTTATTTATGTCTGAATCATAACTCTATTGCACGCACTCGCCGCACTCTTGCTCACTTTCCTTCCATGTTCCGACCTGTCCCGGTCTCTCCACCATTCAGAAGGTGAGTGTCCCTTGTTAGCTCGCTTGTGGTTGTGTCCTGACTTCTCCCTTTGCGTTGTCCAGGATGTGCGTATCCTTCTCTTTCTTGCTTTTTGTAAATGTTCTAACCTATCCCTCTTTGCTCTCCAGAGAGTGAGTCCACTCCTCTCGCTTTCCGTGTCCTGACTTACACCTCCCTCTGCCCTCTCCAGAGAGTGAGTGTCTTTTGCTCGCCCGCTTTATTTTCGTGCCTGATAAGTAGCTTCCTCTGTGCTCTTCAGGGAGTGAGTTCCCTCATTCGCTCACCTTTTTGGGGGTCCCGACTTGTCCTCTGTGCTCCCAGAAAGTGAGTGCCCCTCACCCTCTCGCTCGATTTCTATATCTAGACTCGTCCCTCCCTCTGTACTCTCAGAAAGTCAGTGGCCGCTTTCCATTCGCTTTCTCTCTGTATCCTGATATATCCCTTCCGCGCTCTCAGAAAGCGGGTGTTCCCTCTTCTATAGCTTTCTATCCATGTCCTGACTAGTCTCACCCTCTATGACCTCAGAAAGTGAGTATCCTTCGTTCTCCCACTTTCTTTCTGTGTCCTGACTTCCCCTCTGCGCTCTTAGAAAGTGAATCTACCTCGTTCTTTCACTTTCTTTCCGTGTCTTGATGTGTTCCTCCCTCGCCTGCCAGAATGTGAGTTGTCTTTTTGATTTTCTCACACCCTGTGTTGTCATTCCTTCATTCCACTGCATTGTAGGCACTATTATCTAGGTTAAACTCGTATTTTTCGAATGTGACGTTGTTATTTCACGATCCTATCTTTGCTCTACTAACACAATTTTAGCCACCCCTTTCGATATCGAGTCATGAAGACGCGCATCACCAACTGATTGGTACATCTCGTTGGACTTCCTCTACAGTTTCTAACATCTAAACTAGCGATAATTCTCATTCTCGAGCACGCGTGTCTTTTTTATGCTTCACAGTCTAGACCAAGTAGAGATAAGGCATTAGATGACGCACGTACTCGATATTATAATTCTGGCATTTATAATGCGGTCAGAAAGCAGTTTCTAGAACCTCCCAACAAATATTCTATCCTCGAATTTACGGGGTTTATTCTGAAGTACCGTCTCCGATGATTTTGCTCTCATCTCCATCATCTATCATTTCATCGTTCTGGACACTCTGGACACTGAGCCTTTGAGGCGCCGTAACAATAGCCCGCAATACCGCATTCCCTGTTTTGTGTTACTGTTCTACTCTCCAACTTCTTAGCATGTTATCACATTATGTGACGCAGTTTGAGCTGGGTGTTGGAAGTGCAGACTCGGACGACCCGGACATGTAATCAAAGTTCAGATAAGGACTGGTTGTATATGCATAGGGAACAAAGGCTATGCGCATATACTCCAGAACAATGATCGCTGTAACCACTCCCGCGCTCATTGCTCCGCTCCTTATCTTCCAATATTGGGGGTGTCTGAGTACAGCGTGACCTATAGACGCGCTCTTAAACCACCCGCGCAGAAGATAATCGACCCGTCTCACTGCTGACTGCCCTATGTTCACACTGGGTGGCGAGCGGAACATGCCGATGCGGTATATGGAGAGTTGGAGCTGAATCCATAAGATACTACCGAGGTCGTTGGGTCAAGTTATGTGGGGTTGTCCGATACCAATAGAGAGATATAATCCTACATACATGGGGTATTGGTATGGGAACGGATTAATATGCACTCCGAGACTCACCTTTGCACGAGGTGCGATGAGGATGCTGCATGCAAAGGCGGCAAGGCACGACACATCCGGTGCGGAACAGCCTGCCCACTTCTGCGAAGCAAATTCATTGAATACGGCGAACAAAGGTGCATCTTCACATGTACTCTGATGTGCCCATCAAGTTGAGCAGGGACAGGAGGCTACTGCCCTTGGGTGGAGACAAGTCGAAAATTTGAGTTGGGATGAAGACGACAGAGAGTGCGGCTTTTTGTTGGCTCGAAGGGGCAGTGAAAACGGATGAGACATAGAGGCAGACAGAAATCCAGTGAGACATCCGCGCTGGATTGAATGTGAAATACAAGGCCATTTCATTTACGAATGCGCACATAACAGGCAGGAAATTTATATGCTGTCCGACTGCGAAAAATCATGGGATCAACAAATAGAGAGGAATGAGGCGCCAATAAGAGCCTAGATCAAGGCAAGAACGATATATCATATCTGAAAGGATGGTCCCAAAGATAGCTGAACATTGAACAATATTATCAAGAGTCGTCAAGAATGCTGAGGGGTGGGGCGCGATGAGGATGGAAGCGCTGGGTACAGGTCCGGAACCAGCCGTTGTGCCATAAACTCCGGGCTCTGCTTGAGGCCAGAAAAAGAAGTATCGCAGCGGTGTCGCGGTGGCGCCGCAGAACACACTGCATTACGGAGGCTGTTGAGTACGGTCGCCTGATCATTGGTTGTCAGCGTACATGAGTGTGCTGCGTGCATGGTCAATTGTTATTTGTACCGTGTTTGTACATGTTCTGAAATGGTTGTCGTGCAGCGGGTTCAGCCACTGGCATCTGGCCTTACATCACCTTGATGCAATGGATTTGCAGC
>QFEY01000588.1:0-14221 GCA_003316435.1 Russula virescens | reverse complement strand
TCACTTGCTGGCTCTCTTTCAGTGTCCTCACATATCTCACCCTCTGTGCTCAACAGGATGTGAGTGCCCCTCACTTGCTGGCTCTCTTTTAGTGTCCTCACATATCTCTCCCTCTGTGCTCAACAGGAAGTGAGTGCCCCTCACTTGCTGGCTCTCTTTTAGTGTCCTCACATGTCTCTCCCTTTGTGCTCAACAGAGAGTGAGTGCCCCTCACTTTCTGGCTCTCTTTCAGCATCCTCACATGTCTCTCCCTCTGTGCTCAACAGATTGTGAGTGCCTCTCACTTTCTGGCTCTCTTTCAGTATCCTCATATGTCTCTCCCTCTGTGCTCAACAGCATGTGAGTGCCCCTCACCTGCTGGCTCTCTTTCAGCATCCTCACATGTCTCTCCCTCTGTGCTCAACAGGATGTGAGTGCCCCTCACTTTCTGGCTCTCTTTCAGCATCCTCACTTGTCTCTCCCTCTGTGCTCAACAGGAAGTGAGTGCCCCTCACTTTCTGGCTCTCTTTTAGCATTCTCACTTGTCTCTCCCTCTGTGCTCAACAGTATGTGAGTGCCCCTCACTTGCTGGCTCTCTTTCAGTGTCCTCACATGTCTCTCCCTCTGTGCTCAACAGAGAGTGAGTGCCCCTCATCTGCTGGCTTTCTTTCAGTGTTCTCACATGTCTCTCCCTATATGCTCAACAGACTGTGAGAACCTCTCACCTGTTAGCTTTCTTTGAATGTCCCTACTTATCTTTCTCTTTGCTTGACAGAAAGTGGGTGTACCTTACTCTCTTGCTTTTTTTCAGTGTTTTCATTGGTGCTGGTCTCTTCTTCTCTGCTTTCTAGTTGGTGAATGTCATCAACTTAATTAAATAGAGTTTTCTCACTTCTCTCTCACATTTTATATTTGCCAGAAAGTGAGTTTTTTTATTTGTATTCATATACTCTTTCTGTTCTGACTTCTCCCTTTGTCTGCTTCATAGACAATATTCTCCACATTACAATCATTTTTAATTGATGTATTATAATTCTTTTATTATTTCTATACTAACTTTGCTGATAGACTTTTAGCCAAGCCTCTCTACAACTAATGATGATCAATATCATATAATGATTGGTATATCTCTACTATCTGCCTCTGCAATCTCTAATCTTTACATAGTGACCATTTTTATCCTAGAACATGCCTGCATTTCTTATCTTTCATCATCTAAGCCACCTGTTGACCAGGTTTTAGCTAAAGCACATTCCCAATATAGGGCTTCTCAACTTAATGATCTAGTTTTAAAACAGTTTACTGCACCTTTACAAGAATATTCTGTCTTACAGTTTACAGAATTTATCCTTAGTCATCACCTTTGAGAATTGACTCTTCCTTTTCTATTATTTACTGACTTGCTGTATTATTTTATCTTGTGTTAATAGGTTTGAGTCAATTACAATCAGTGAAGCATAGGATCCCACTGTACCTAAAGCTCAGTAAAGTTGCTTATAAGATACAGCTTACATATCTTTCCATAACACCTGATAGTAAAGGTATACAGTTGCCCTTAAAGGTGTTGTAATATTTTATTCATATGCCCTTGGTATGTCCAATATTAGTATGAGAACATCTGACCACACTTGTTCTATAGAACAATACTACTGTATGATTTAGATAGGTTAGATTAACTCAAGTTTGGCTGCCTGAGGCTACAGATTGGGAGTCCCTAGGGTAACATTTGGGCATATTCATCTCATGGTTAAGAGGTGGAGATATCACAAGTAAAGAAATCCATTGAGGTTGTGGATCTGCCCAATAATCACAGAGTTGAGCAGTAGGCAGAAAAACAGGCATACATTGACTAGATAGTATGAGAGACAATTGCAAGACAAAGAGTACACCAAGCAGAAACACAACCTAGATTGCCCCAGCCAATCTCGTTTCATTCGTTCCCAGGGAAGCTATTTCTTCCACAACTTCTGCAATAGACGTCCCTAATCTGCCATGGTTGAGCCACCCTGTCAAGCATGCCCTCAGTGATAGCAACATTTGGCAAGTTCATAGGTCATACATACCCCTTAGCTTCTGCTTGTGTATCTTTTCTCACTCCTTGTCAAGAGCACGTAGTCTCTTCAGTTCCGCGGTGGCAGCAGCGAGTCTAGGTCACACACTTAGGGGTCAAATGCGAGGCGAACACCACCATGGCATGCCACGACACAGCGATAGCTTACCCGCAGGGTTCTCCTTTATGAGTTCCTCGAGTATCTTCTCGGCACGTTTGAAGAATCCCTGCTCGCCGAACGCCTTGCCGCGGCTTTGTAGTTCTTCAGATTTTTCGCAAGCGCTTTCTCGGCGGTGTCCTGGACACTTTTCCACTTCTCGCGCTTGATGTGGCACACAGACATGTTCGCGTAGACCTTCTCGTCGAGTTCGTCTGCCTGTATTGGGCGGCGGGCACTTCACGCTTCCGAGATCTCCTCGCGCGAGTGACACAAAGAATTGTACCTCAGTTCGTTCTTTCGGTGCCACGGCAGGATCCATAGGCATAGACCTGGAACCCATGGCAGAGGCTATACCGCCCGATCTGAAATGAAACGAAGGGTAGATAGTTAGAATGTTAGATATGGCACCATGCTCGACGCAAGGTGTTGAGCACAGACTTGTCTAGGCCGTCGGCTTATAATACCACCTCCGCTGTGATTTATACAACGCCATATTCGCATCCCACAAAAGGCACATCTCGTAGTATGCTCCAAGGGCTGGGCTGTGATGTGGTGCGATCGGTGAAGTGCAAAACGGACAAAGAGGGTGTGGCAATGGTCACCGTCGGTTAAGTCCCCGGCTTTGAATGCCACGTCTCCAGTGGTTTTCTTCTAGTGGGCAACCTCCAATTTGGTTTCTATGTAGTCGGGATCTAGAGACATTGATAATAAGGTGGAAAGAGGACGATGAACGTGAGGCAAAAGAGAGAGGGCCACCAATGGACTAACTTCCTATGCACAGTAGTAACAGCCCCTCTGGTCCGTGTACCCACGGATTCGACTCGGTCGGACTCGCGGACTAACTCACTCTTGTTCGTCTTCGATCTGTCTCATCACCGACCAACACGCCCGTATCTACTTCCCCATGGCGCTACTCAGCTCCATCCTCGGCTTCTCACTCTCCGGGCTTGGCGCCCGCTAGGCTAATTCGGCATCCAAAGGTACAACCTCGAAAGTTCGTCTTATTTCCCCTTTCTCTATTTCCCTCTCACCCTCCTGCCTCCTTCCCCAACTACTCCCATAAACCTTCTTTGCGTTAGAAAGCGTAATAAGCGGCACTTCATGGTCGTTGACCCAATCATTCCTTGAACATGTTTGGTCGCGCGTTTCTTTTCGTCGTTCGTCGTTGACAGCAGACCCCTGCGGACCCCTCATCTCGATGCTCGCTTTTGGCTATCTCAGTTATTGGGCACATCTGTGGGACGAACTGGCGGGGGTGCTCATCTCTGAGAAGCATGCAGAGATCGCGGAAAGGCGTAGGCAGAGGATCACACAAGTCGAGGAGGCGTCGGCCGTTGCTCTGGCAGAAGCTTCGTAGCATGTAGACAGGTTTTTCTCGCCATGTGTGGCGCCTTTGTGATTTATCGTCTTTTATCGCTTTGCTCTTTGCTTCCCGATCAATATTAATGCTGAGGCGGACTTGAATCGCTATCTCACATCCTTTTAAGAAAGGCAAGAGACGGAGGTTCTCCTATACTCTTTGGCATTTATGTCCACACTTCGTACTTTCGAACCGTGGCGCATAGGAGGATTCCATTCTAATCAACTGTGATCTGCATCTGGTCTGTTAATATCTACAGGGCTCGTCCTGCGCACAGCTGTTTTTTCACTTTCCCGACAACTCAGTGACCAGTTCAACGCGCAGATTCGCTTCCACCGAATCTAGGCGCGCCGTCCCCACCACCGCCTGCCGCGCATCTATACCTCACCTAGTTCAGCAATGATGATCCACGGATAGCGCTGAAACATTTCGTGGCCGTCGTCGACATATTGACCGTTCAGCCGAAAGGGGAGGATCGTGTGGCAGACGCTATCCCTTCGACGAGGACGGGACGAGACGGACGATCGTTCGCGCCCTTATTGGGCAAGTCGAAATTTGGGTGGACCCGGCATATGATCTGTGGTGAGCTTTTCGTCACGCGCCGCTTCCTAGTGAAATGCTTATCGGCCCTCCCGGAAAATACGGAGGCGTTACAGACTCTCGTGTCTGTTTGCATGTCTCAGCAACGATCCGATGAGGCGAAGAGGTTTCTTGGAAGGACCTGGATGCCGGTGTGTCCTACCAACCTCTTTTACCGGAGCGTCGTTTTAAACGCGCTTTCGTAGATGATCCCCAGTCGCCACCAATAGCCAGCCGGCTGAGCCTCACAAATCTTTTTCTCGAGTTGTCTCTGTTCACACCCGCCTTGATGACCTTACAAGGTATCATGGGTTCCGATGACGAAGAGGTCGAAGCTTGGTGCTTGGAAGGCCGGTGTTTCTTTCTCATGGCGGAGCAATCTCGCGAGCAAGGAGGAAGACTTGATGGACTCACATAGGAAGAGCCTGGGAGAGATTCGCGAGATTATTTGGAGACATGTAAGACGGTGTGTTCATGTGAGCCATCTTAAGATTTTCGGTGCTAATTCCTGCACTCCGCCTACGCCTCAATCAAGGGTATCCCGACCTACCTCTGCGAGAACACGTCAAAGGGCTTATATATAAATTAGAGGATCTAGGAATCCAGCCCTCTCCGGAAGACAATGGCGAAGATGACGACGAGTGGGAAGACTATGGTGGGAGCAATGGTTCTCCGAGTCCGTACTGTACTTATTCTCTTGTGCCATCTTCCTTATATTACAAAAGTAGCGTATTTTTTGAGCGCGGTAACACTGAGGCTACCGAGTGTGGGTCGCGTGTCACGCGTCGAATCAAAACTCTGATTCTGATAGACCTCTGCCCTGTAGTACATTAGTGGGCCGACTTGGCATAGGTTAGCTGCCCTCTCCATGCGGAGTAAAAAACTCGTGCAGGTCAGGTCATGCAACTCTCGCCATTACCAGCCATGTTTCGACATGTACGTATTCCCATTCCCATCGTCAGTCGAGTGGCTGCAGCTGGCGGAAGCACCTGACAGCCCCACCATCGCTTCCTCATAGTTACAACGACATCGCGAAGAGGCTACGCTTCCGAGCTGGCCATAACAGGGATCGAACTCCTTCAAGCCCAAAGTCCATACACCTCTCGGGCGCACCGCATCCGACACGCTCTCGATCCGCACGAACCCAAAGCCAACGCAGAGCGAGATATAACCCATCTCGACGCTCGCCGCAGAGCGATACCTCCTGACGCGTCTGCGCCCTCGCCTGCTGTTGGCCCCGGGCGCGCGCCCACTGCATGATGCATACCGGGTAGCGAAATGGTGCAGCAGTGGCAGCTGCAGCGCCGCGGCGGAGGCGGAAAGAGGAAGAAGAAGGGAGAGGTCTTCATCTTTAGCAATGACGGCTTTGTTGTTGGGGCCTTGCGGAGGACGGATGCGATTCTGAAGGGACTTGTTGATACCCGCGAATGCGGAAGTCGGGACTCTCGCTGAGCCCGAGACGGAGGAACTCGAATTCGCCACGGATCCCTCAGAGTGGGTGTTATATATTTTTTGTTCTCCCTAGCCCCCGGTTCACCAAATCACCTCGCTCCCAATCACCGTTTCGTTTCGTCCAACCCCCCGTATCTTATATGCCTTTTTTGGCGATGTAGGAAGACGCGACTACAGGGAGACCTGATCATCCTCGGTGGTGGTCCACAACCCACTGATCCAGCAAAGCCTCCCCGGTTCGTTGCCGCCCTCGGCCTTCCCTCACGAGACCGGCATGGCCCGTTCCACGTTCTCACAAGCCCTGCAGCGCTCGAAGCTTCGCTCAAGGATTACCTCTCCTCCATGTCGTCATTGCCCTTGACTCTAGAGAAGACAGGGAAGCCAGACACGGGCAGGCACGAGCTGGTCAAAAACTGGGCGAGCTGCTGCGCTTCCGCCAGGGCCTGGATTTGAACAGGGTGAATTTCTCCGAGACCCTGGACTTTTATTGGGATCAGCCTGTTCTAGAAGGTAAGCAGTTATATTTTGTGTTCCTGCTGTGCTTTTCTCAGGGCTAACGATGGTCGCTACCACTGCGTGCAAATCAGGGTATTTAACCAAAAGAGAGTTGCATAAGAGTTTAAATAAGTGTTAAACAATTATAAGGGTTTTCTCGTTCAAAAGAGTTTGAAAAAGAGTTTAAGTAAATATCACGTGAAAAAGTTTCTATAAAAAGAGTTAAACTCTCACCAGACTCTTCCCGGCCCGGTAAATTCCCCGTAAAATTACTTAAACTCTTTTTTTGGATTTTTTTTCATGAGTCAGAGCGTGATAATTTAACCTTCCCACCTGCCATATCACTCAAATTAGTCATGCTCTTTTCTCACAAAAAAAACATTTGGAAAAAGAGTTTAAGTAATTTTACAGGGAGTTTATCGGGCCGGGAAGAGTCTGGTGAGAGTTAAACTCTTTTTATAGAAACTTTTTCACATGATATTTACTTAAACTCTTTTTCAAACTCTTTTGAATGAGAAAATCCTTATAATTGTTTAACACTTATTTAAACTCTTATGCAACTCTCTTTTGGTTAAATACCCTGATTTGCACACAGTGTACACAGGGTACTTCCATTCTTTGAACGCTGCGTTAGAAGTCAAGGCGCGGACCCGCGCAGTTAATGACAAGATAACGTATGCCGCTGAGGTACGATCTGTTCTTCGACAGCTTCTCCACCAGGTGAGAGGGTTCTCCCATGCAGTACCTAGCCGGAGGATGACATCAGATATCCAGTGCTCATGGAACCCGTCATTATCACGCTCATCACAGTCGAAGTTGTCATTGTATGTATCCTTCAAGCGCATGCCATCTCGATGTCTCATCCGACTGTGTAGGCCGTTTACCACCTCGTCCGTGAAGTCCCCGAATGGTTCCATCCGGAAGCCGACACGCGACATTCTTAGATGTACGATGACCATATATTGATTATCATAGACCTCTGCATGTCACTTCAATGAGCCACATCTCCATTATTGTGTCCAACCTGATTACAAGCATACCGTACTGAAGCCTACGGCATATATTACTTTACTTTGTATATTACCGCATGCACTACTCAGATTACCCAAACATCAGCTCGGTCGGAATGAAATAGATCCAGATTTTCCAGCCAAAGAGCGGGCTGGTACTTTCAACGGCGAAAGCTGAGTTGGTATGTCCATGCCGCCTCCCTGAACAATGGCAATCAGCGTTGCTACAACGAAGAACCTCGACAATGATATGACTCACCAGATTGAACTGGTTTGCCCAGTCGAGCGAATCAGGCTTTGAAGAAGCAAATATATTCACGTTCAGCTTTCTCATCTTTTTCTTCTTGGGTGCCGCAGCATCATCTAGGTCGACGTCCCCATCGGTGGTGGGGCGGGACCCCTTGGCCATTTTCTGATTCTTTCCGGACTTCGACTTCGTCGGCTTGGTGGGCGTCTCGACTTCACTTTCAATCGTATCCGTGCCATCGTCGTCTGGAGGTGCCTTGCGTTTCCCTTTGCTGTCTGAGGCCGATGGTTGGCTCTTCTGCCGGCCCTTACCCTTGTCGGGCTTCTTGGTGGTTTTCTTCCCATTACCGTCTGTCGCCTGGGTTAGACTTCGAGGGCGGTGGGAGAGAGAAATATGTGTTCGAATACCTCGCTCTTTGACCGGGCTTGGCTCCTTGACTTCGACTTCGTGATCAGATTGCACCTGCGAACGCGACCGTGAATCATGCTATAGGTACAATTAGGACCAAGAAGCTCGGGGGGAAAATGTGCCGCACTGATTTCGAGTTGGCGTTCAACTTTTCAATCTGCCTCAGTGCGTTGTCCAATTGTTCCTTATAATGACGAGACTGTTCTTCGAGCAAGCAGCTTCCTCTTCAGCTTTCGCTGTCTTATCCTGGACGAACGTTAGTGGCGGAGAAACAGAGACACAATAAGTCGCGCCCATACCGCCTGCTCCTCTAGTGCATCCACCAACTTTGCCAACTTCTTACGCCTTCGCATCTGCAACATCACTGGTCTTGGCTTGTTTCCGCCTTTGCCTCCTCGGCAATACGCTATGAGTGAAGTATGTTTTAGGAAGGTTATACTTAAGAGTTAGACGTGAGACACACAGCTTGGTCCTCCAAGGCCTGTTGTAATTTCTCAACCTTCTTGTTCTCCTTCTGAATGGCCTTCTCATGACCCAATACCTTGTTTTACTCTTCAATTAGTCGGGACTCTAGACGCTTTACTTGGCTCTCTAAGGTGGCACGCTGCTTGTGCAGTTCTTCCACCTCGGCGCCACCGCGATCGTCTAACGACTTCCACTTCTCAACCTGTATTTGGAGAGTAGCCTTCTGCTGGAGTTCATCGTTCAGCCGTTCCTTCTCTGAAAGAACCGTCTGGGCGTCCTCGAGGCGCAACGTCAGCCTGTCGACGTTTGTGCGAGCAGATGAGAGCTGAACTTGCAATGCTGCATGTTCAGTACGAGCACGGGTTGTCTGTCCCTGGAGTTGAAAGGGGGGAATAAACATGAGCGTATACGATAGATGTAGCATATAGCCGGCGCACCTCAGCCTCCTCCCTCGTTCTCTCTGCGTCGCGCAGCTGAGCCGCCTTCTCTTTCAACTCCCGCATGCCTGCAGCCAATTTTTGCCTGAGCTCCCCAACGAGGGCCATATTCCCATCCGCCGCACCCCTCAACTCCTCCCTCAACCGGTCCGCCTCCAGTTCGAGTTCTTTCTCCCGAGCCTTGAATAAGATGAGGTTATAATCCCGCTGGATCACCGCGACGCGCTCCCTGTGCGTGAGATCGCGCTCGTGGGCGAGGGCGACACGTTCCTGAGCAAGAAAGACGTTCGACCGAAGTTGCGCGATGCGGTAACAGGCCGACAAGGAATCGCAGCCGTCCACCCATTCTTTGCGCTCGGCTTGCCACTCGGTGCGCGAATTTGACAGCTGCTCCTGGAGACGTCTGATCGTGTTGTCGAGCGTGTGGTTCTTTTGCACCAGTTCATCGATGTGCGTTTTCTGCGAGGCAATCATGGCATCTTGTGGTGCAGAGGTCGGCGTGGACGGTATGAGGTTCGGAATTCGAGATAGGAAAGTAGACATGGCATGTAGACGTTATCCGGCAGAGTATTTGAGTGTCGAGTAGAGAGGCACGTTCTCTCTGAGCTTGGAGAAGACTTGAACTGATAATCAGTTGAACCGAAAGGATGGGGAAGGCAAGTGGAAGACAACACGACAGGATTGGCCAGGGCCGAGTTGAGGTTGAACGTCTTCGTCCAAAAGCGCCCGCACTCAGAACCGCCACCGACGACACCGACGATGTCTCCCAGCAAAAAAAACGCGTAAAGAAAATCAAAGTGTATGTTAACTCACAACGGATAGGGCCCGCCCTCACTGCCCAAATAGAAACGATTGCAAAAGAAAAGCGGATTCGCACGGACGTTCGTCAACCGACCAACGAAGCGACGAGTGCGATTTCCATCGCCATTGTATGCTCACACCGCATCAGGGTGGTGTTGTCGAGGTCGAGAACGGGCGCGGGGGGGCTTGACGTCAGCGGTACGGGGTCAGGGTAGACAATCGTGACGCGTGGGTGATTATCCTGGGAAGCCGAGGTGTCATTTGGAGCCGTCGACAGCGGCAGGACGGGGGTTGAGGGGGCAGAGAAGGGAGGGAGATAGCGAGGTCGAGGGAAGGGCGATGAAGGCGTGAAGTTGCCTATTGACTCAATGGTAGGTGAAAGGTCAGTGGAGAAACCAGGGAATGCCCGAGGGGTTCTACGGAAGTTTTCTAGGTGTGGCGGCCATCAGGAGAACTTGAAGTTAATGAGGACGGCGCGACGGCAGGGGCCGGAGGCCCAGAGTAGTAAAACCACGTCTATAGTTGTGAGGGCGAATAGAACGACACAAAGGGCAGACCCGTGGAAATTTCCAAGGAGATTGCCGAAGACTCGCAAAGCTGATCTTCGCGTTTCAACAAGAGCGAATTTATCTATGAGTCGGACCCGTCCCAAATCTCGCAAAGCCCACCCACCCGCTACTGAGCTAACAGAGACAGAGAACAAGTCTGAACCGACCATCCGAGCTTTGCTTGAGAAAGCCCAGGAGCTCATCGTCCAATGCGATTATGATCTCGCAGGGAAATTCGTTCAACGCGTACTACAACGCGCTCCTGATCATGTCGAGGGAAAAGAGATGCTCGGCGTAGTGCAACTCGAGACTGGGATTTTCGACGCTGCTAAACAGGTATGCACGCTATCTTTACATAAACGCACATTCGGTGTCCATCCAGCCCCGCTAGACGTTCCTATCTTTGCTTCCACCAAATCCAGGCATGCCGTCCCCGCCACCACCGTGCATCTATACCTCGCCCAGTCGAGCGATGACGATCCGCGGATGGCGTTGAAACATTTCGCGGCCGCCGTCGACATTTTGACCCTTCAGCTGAAAGGAAAGGACCGTGCGTCAGACGCTATCCTTTCGACGAAAAATGACGAGGACGAGACGAGACGGACGATCATTCACGCCCTTATCGGGCAAGTAGAAATTTGGATGGACCCGGCATATGGTCTGTGGTGAGCTTTTCATCGCACGCGGCTTCCTGGCGAAACGTTTATCGGCTCTCCTCTGATCCCAGCTTTGACCCTGCCGCGGAATCCAATTGTGAGGAACTTTTAAAGTCTGCGCTGCAAGTGGACTCGGAAATTCGGAGGCGTTACAGACTCTCGCGTCCGTTCGCATGTCTCAGCAACGGCCCGATGAGGCGAAGGGGATTCTTGGGAAAGCATGGTCCTCTTGGAAGGACTTGGATGCCGGTTTGTCCTACCAACCTCCTACCTCCTTTACCGGAGCGCCCTTCTAAAGGCACTTCCGTAGATGATCCCCAGTTGCCGCCAATAGCCGGTCGATTAAGCCTTACGAAGCTTTTCCTCGAGTTGTCTCTCTTCACACCCGCCTTGATGGTCCTGCAGGGCATCATGGCTTCCGACGACGAAGAGGTCGAGGCTTGGTACTTGGAGGGTTGGTGTTTCTTTCTCATGGCGGAGCAAGCCCGTGAACAAGGAGGAAAACTTGATGAGCTCACGTCGGAAGAGCTTGCGAGAGATTCACGGGATTGTTTGGAGACATGTAAAACTGTGCGTTCGCTTGATCCATCCTGTGCGTTTACGGTGCTAACTCCTACATTCCAGCTATATCTCAATCAAGGGCATCCCGACCTACCTCGGCGAGAACACGTCAAAGGGCTTGTATCTAAATTAGAGGAGCTAGGAATCGAGGCTTCTCCGGAAGACGATGGCCAAGACGACGACGAGTGAGAAGACTATGACAGGAGCGACGGTAGCGAGGATGATGTTGAGATATCGTAGATCGTGTCCTCCGAGCCCGCGCTGTACTTTTACTCTTGCCCCATCTTCCGTCTATTACAAAGTAGCGTATTTTTTGAGCGCGGCAACGCTTTATGGCACCAATACTGAAATCGCCGAATATCGATCGGGTGTCGCGCGTCGAGTCAAAACTCTGATTCTGACTGACTCTGCTCGTAGGTGCCTGCCACATTGACCTGCTAGGTTAGCTGCTCTCCTTGCCGAGGAAAAAACTCATGCAGGTCATGTAACTCTTGCCATTATCAGCCGTCTTTCGACATGTACGCATTCCCAACGCCAGTCGCGTGACAGCCAGCAGAAGCACCTAGCGGCCCCACTATCGCTTCCTCATAGCTACAACAACGACACCGCGAAGAGGCTACGCTTCCGAGGTGGCCCCACCACGACAAGGATCGACCTTCTTCAAGCCCAAAGCCCATACCCCCCTCCGGCGCACCGCATCCGACTCCCTCTCGATCCGCACGAACCCAAAGCCAACGCGGAGCGAGATACAACCCATCTCGACGATCGCCACCGCCGAACGATACCTCCTGACGCGTCTGCGCACACGCCTGCCGTCGGCCCTGGGAGCGCGCCCACTGCAGGACGCATACTGGGTACCGAAATGGTGTGGAGAGGAGAAGAGGGAGGGAGAGGTCTTCATCTTCAGCAACGGCAGCTTCGTGTGTTGGGGCCTTGGAGAGGAGGACGCGATGCGATTCAGGAGGGACGTGTTGATGCCCGCGAACGCGGAAGTCGAGACTCTCGCTGAGCCCGAGATGGAGGAACTCGAATTCGCCACAGATCCCTCAGAGTGAGTGTTTCTTTTTTTTTGTTCCCCCTAGCCCCTGGTTCACCAAATCAATCACCTCGTTCACCATTTCCGTCTCATTTCGTCCGGTCTCCCGTATCTTATATCTTTGTTTGGTGATGTAGGAAGACGCGACTACAGGGAGACCTGATCATCCTCGGCGGAGGTCCACAACCGACGGACCCAGAAAGCCTCCCCGGTTCGTTGCCGCCCTCGACCTTCCCTCACGAGACCGTCTTGGCCCGTTACGCGTTCTCGCAGGCCCTGTCGCGCTCGACCGCTCTCTCAGCCCTCGAAGCTTCGCTCGAGAATTACCTCTCTTCCATGTCGTCATTGCCCTTGGCTCTAGAGAGGACAGGGAAGCCAGGGATGGGCAGGCGTGAGCTGGTCAAAAACCTGGGCGAGCTGCTGCGCTTCCGCCAGGGCCTGAATCTGAACAGGGAGAATTTCTCCGAGACCCCGGACTTTTACTGGGATCAGCCGGTTCTAGAAGGTAAGCACTTCAATCGTCTTTTGTGTTCCTCCTGTACTTTTTCTAAAGGCTAACGATGGTCGCTATACAGGGTACTTCCATTCTTTGAACGCTGCGTTAGAAGTCAAGGCGCGGACCCGCGCAGTTAATGACAAGATAACGTATGCCGCTGAGGTGCAGTCTGTTCTTCGGCAGCTCCTCCACGAGGTGAGTGTTCTCCCATGCCGTATCTCGCCGGAGAATGACTCCCAATCTCCCAGACATCCAGTGCTCGCATGGAGCTTGTGATTATCGCGCTCATCGCAGTCGAAGTTGTGATTGTATGTATCCCTCGAGCTCATGCGCCATCTCGATGTCTCATTAGGTTATATAGGGCCTTTACCACTTCGTCCGTGAAGTCCCAGAATGGTTCCATCCGGAAGCCGACAAGGGACATTCTTAGATGTACGACGACCATATACTGATTATCGTAGACCTCTGCATCTCATTTCACTAAGCCACATCTCCTTTGTGTCCAACCTGATTACAAGCATACCTTACTGGAGCTTACAGTATATATTATTTCACTCTGTACAATACTACATGCACTACTTAAATTGCCCAAAACATCAGCTCGTTCAGAATGAAGTAGATCCAGACTTTCGAACCAAAGGACGGGCTAGTATCTTCAAGGTGAAAGTATGTCGAAGAAGCAAATGTATTCACGTTCAGCTTTCTCATCTTTTTCTTCTTGTGTGCCGCAGCATCGTCCAGGTCGACGCCCCCATCGGTGGCGGGGCGGGACACCTTGGCTGTCGTCTGATCCTTGCTTGTCTTCGACTTCGTTGGGCTTGGTGGGTGTCTCAACTTCGCTTTCTATCGCATCAGTGCCATTGTCGTCTGGAGGTGCCTTGCGTTTCCCCTTGCCATCCGAGGTCAATGGTTGGCTCTTCTGCCGGCTCTTACCCTTGTCCAGCTTGTTGGTGGTTTCTTGCCATTACTGTCTGTCACCGGAATTAGAATTCGAGGGCGGTGGGAGAGAAATATGTGTTCGGATACCTGGTTCCTTGACCTCGACTTCGTGATCAGACTGCACCTGTGAACACGACTGTGAATCATGCTATGGGAGCAATCAGGATCAAGAAGTTTGAGGGAAAGGTGTGCCGCACTGATTTCGAGTTAGCGTTCGACTTTTCAATCTGCCTGAGTGCGTTGTCCAATTGCTCCTTATAATGTCGAGACTGTTCTTTGAGCAAAGCAACTTCCTCTTCAGCTTTCGCTATCTTATCCTGGATAAAGGTTAGTAGGCAGGGGATCATTCCCGAGGACTCACCTTCTCGTATGTGAGAATTTGGATTGCAGTCTGGAGAATATTGTTGATAGTTGCTGGCGCACCTTCGTTTTCCCCTGCATCAGGGAAAACCCCGGTCCTTAACCGAAGATAACCAAAGCTCGCTAACAGGAATTAGCGGAATTACTGCGTTATCATGGATTAAATTGCCCCCCCGTAAATT
>QFEY01000587.1:0-14202 GCA_003316435.1 Russula virescens | reverse complement strand
TCCAGAGTAGCTTGAATAGTAGTGGGTGAACTACTCTTCAAGCTGTAAGAGGAAAGTAGATTGTTTGCGATAAGAGCCAAGTCAGGCTTAGAGTACATAAGGCTACAAACTGGTGCTACTTATACTACTTCCAAGCCACCAAGTACCAGGATCCTAGGGTAGAGTCATTGCCCTAATACACTGAGTCAGAGATAATGAGTTGTATAGTAATGAGTCAGAGACGAGTCAACAGCCACTACTACTAGCAGGTGTACTAGTAAGTGAGTCACATGGGGTTAGGAGATAGGAGATAGGCAGTAGGTACTAAGGTGAATCAGGCAGTCCAAAAGGGAACATACAGAGAAATGGGAGAAGCCAAAAAGAATTTTACCAGTGGGAAATGGGTTGTAGCACCTTGGCCCATATCCTGAAGTTGGAGTTGCCCCAGTGATTGTAGCAACCAGGAAGTTTGAACTTATAGTCACTGACATCAATGTCATCATCTGAATGACTTGATTTGTCATCAGAGTCTGAGTTGTCATAAGTTGGATATTTGCAATCAAAGGGAACTTTAAGCCCAGCAATGTAACGCTCCCGAGGGCGTTAAGGGTTGACTTGACCTAGGGGGAATGTGTGGAGATCCTGCTAGCGCGAGGGACGTTCTACCTGAGGTAATGATACGTCTCTAAGGTCCGGGCTTAACCCTTGGTACCTAGGCTCAGCACGTGTGACTTGTGAGTTGATACGAACAAGTCCGTTTGCTAGTAGCTCGCAAGTGCTACTAAGACTTATAGAATAGAATAGGCCTTCGACAGTTGCCTAAGACTGGTAGAGTTGAAGCAGGACAAGTATTAAAGGGTACTCCGCAGGGAAGGGCCTTTAATACTATGGAGTGTAGTGTAGGAGAAGGAAAGGTACGCCTCCTTCACCTGCACTGTGAAGATGATCAAGTTGATTCGGGAAAGTAACCAAGTCGAGCTTGGGGTACAAGGTACTCTACAGCGAGACTTTTATAGTACAGGGGGCTCCCCTTTTGGGAGGACCCGTTATGGTACATATGATACTAAAGTGAGTCAGATCAGAAGTGAAACATAAGTGAAACGCATGAGTCTGACTCATTCGACTCCGTCAGAGTCTGAGTCACGGGGCATAGCCCCAAGGCACGTGGGGAGTCACGGCCTTCTGAGTCACGAGGGACTCCAATTACTAATGTATCGGTAAGCGTGTCAGTAATGTATCAGTAAGCATATCAAGTAATCGTAAAGAAAGGAAAAAAGGTTTTCATAGGCCAATACCGTAACAGATCGTAACAAGCAAGATAGGATTTAGAAGTGGAAGTAAAAGAAGTGATAATGTGAGAGGAGCAGATATTGATTATGTGTGTGTAACACTGGACACGATTGTCCAGATGGTTGAAGCCAACCACATCAGCCATCTTGCATTTGGCCAGCAGGTGCTGAAGCTCTTCCATGGCTACTGTGTTGTTCCCAGCATTGTCAAGAGTGAAGTGGCCAATCTGAAGCAGAGGTTAACATGTGTGCACATAGCTATCAAGGGATAAATACCTTGAGGGTAACACTGGCCTGATCAAGTAGATATAAGATTGTCCTTGCTATGTTGCAACCAGTGTGCCTCTTCTTGAGGTGATGAAAGCCAATGAGTGAGTGCAAGGCATCCACTTGACTTATTGGAGGAGATCCAGTGCAAAGTCAGCTAAAAAACTCACCACATTCCTGTTTGACCAAACATCCACTGTGAAACTGATTTGCCCATAGGATTCCTATTGATCGAAGTTAGTAAAGATGGAGGACAAAACATATAAACTCACAGAAAGGTCTTCTTTCAACTCTCAGAATGACTTTTTCCATCCATAGATGATGGCTTCCCTCATCTTATCACAACAAGGGATGTCAGCATCAATAAGTGTCTCATGGAGGACCATACAAAGTTGCCAAAACTCAGGGCATTCAATGACATGAATCAATTTGAGATGGGTGAGCAGGTGAATGAGCACAAGATAATCAGGACTTACCTGATTATCTGCAACAATAAAACAAACAAGGTGGTCTAAGAATACCACTGGCAAGAAGAGTGGGAGTGCCCAGTCATATACACTGCCAGCATTCTTGCAGGAGGCCAAGTTGTTTGATTGAGTCAATAGCTTGTATTTCCAGTGATTTTCCACAACTGTCCTGTCATACTCTTCAGCATAGTGCTTGTAGAGATGCTTTCAGAGATTGTTGTTCACAGTGGAGCTTGAATAGGCAATGGCACGGGTTGGGGTATCCTGTGCGGGTTGCAGGTGCAGGTACCGACGGGTGCAGGTACGGGTCTTAAATCTCAAACCTGTAACCCATTACCTACCCGCATCACTAACCCATAGCACACAAAAGATTGAGGCTTAATGTTATATAATACTTTATATATAGTCCTTTAAATACATAGTACGACATAAATAACAAACTGAGACTGGGGAAAACCCAGCTTGATTGAAAAGGGACGGTAATGGAAGGGTTTATATACCCCCGGGCATGCGCACGGACCATTTGGCCCTTGCGTGTAAACTGCCATCGTTTCGTATGCTTTGTTTACATACATTTGTACCTGCTTTGTCCACTCGCCACAGCATTACAACCATGTGTCACGATATCCCCTCACTCACAAACACAGACAGCACAAACGGTACACAACAATGGAACACAGCAGTACACAACGACCGACGGCACACAGCAACTGCACACAATGACGGCACATGGTGACTGCGCACAACGACCGCACACGGTAATCAGAACGACGGCGCACAGCGACTGCGCACAACGACCATGTGCAGCAACTATGCACAACGACGGCGCACAGCAGCTGTGCACAACAACGGTGCACGGTAATCAGAATGACAGCGCACGGTGACTGTGCACAACGACCACATGCAACAAATTCCAAGCATCCATTGCACACCGAAATGAAGGAGATGCACAATGACAGGGGTATAGAGCATTGTGCAACAGATGTAAATAGAGTAATGTATTACATAGAAAAAATGGCAGTTGATGAGCACTTTGTGAATACCCGCATGGGTTATAATACCTGAGGCAACCCGAGGCACCCGCTGTGTAAAATCCCATGGGTCAACGGGTATGTACCCTTGGCAGGTATGGGTACAGGTAGCAGTTTTGGCACCTGCGGGAGTACCCGTGCCATTGCCTAAGCTTGAATAGATATAGTTGGCCATGCCCCTGGGGATCTTAGTTTTATCAGTGCCATACTCCTTCCTGCTAGTTTGTTAGTATGCAAAATTACAATCAGGCCCACACTTACATACATGTCTTGCAGGCTCTCAGATGCTATATGCTGTCCTTGGACCTAGGGCCATTGATAGTCATGAAGAAGTGTAAGATATTGAGGGCTATATGTGTGCTGACATTTTGGAAATCACCACTCCCAAGTTCTGGCTCCTGTGGGCCATCCAAGCTAGGTGTATTGGATATATCATTGTCTTCTATATCTTGGATGCTAAATTCTTCACCACTGGTGATTGGCTCAAGAGGGCAGGTGGCAGCCTAATTTAATTGGTAAAACTCAAAGTTTTGTATAGAACAAGGGAACTCACCTTCATTTAAGTCTAAGATAAAGCAACAGGTTGAGCATTCAGCCCATAAGGACCAGATTTATTGGACAAGCATGGAGCCATGAACAGTAGGGAGAGCTGAAGAGAAAGAGGAACTGTACATTTGAAATGGTCAAGGAGTGGTGTGTATCTATGACCAAGAATACTGGCCAGAGCCAAGGGATGTAGGCCAATTACATCCATGATTTTTGCACCATGTCCAATGGCAAGATATGAGACTAGTTAAACATACTATACTTTAGGCAAAGGCAGAGATGTGTAGCTTACATAACTGAATTGCAAATTGAACTGATATATTCATGTATCACAGATAACAAATGCTTAACAGCAGTGTGACAGTGTAATGCAGACAACATACATACAGGTGACAGGGAACAGGAGCAAGATATTATATCCAACAACTCAACTATTTGAACAACTTGTTCCAACCATAGATGATGGCATTAACAAGGGTTTCATACAAAGTTGTCAAAATACATGAATTAACTTAAGAGACAGGTGAGCAGGTGAAAGAGCACAAGATAATCAGGACTTACTGATCATCTGCAACAATAAAATGAACAAGATGGTCTAAGAATGCCACCAGTGAGAAGTGTGAGAGCACCTGGTTGTGTACACTGCCAGCATTCTTGCAGGAGGCTGAGTCATTTGATCAAGTCGATAGCTTGTATTTCCAGTGATTTCCCATGACTGCCTTGTCATACTCTTCAATATGGTGCTTGTAGAGATGCTTTCAAAGATTGTTGTTCATGGTGGAGACTGAATAGATATAGTTGGCCACACCCCAGAAGATCTTGGCTCCAGAAGGGCAGGCAGCAGCCTGGTAAGACTCAATATTTTGTATAAATAAGGGGGCTCACCTTTGCTCAGGTGTGGGATGAAGCAACAGGACAAGCAGTTGGCCCAAGAGGACCAGGTTCAGGTGGCTCAGCAGGCTTACTGGACAAGCATAAAGCCATGAAGAGGAATGGTCTGGAGCTGAAGAGAAAGAGAAGCATGGGGCACTTCTATAACTAAGAACACCAAGTCAATTACATCCATGATTTTTCATATGACAGAAATATGATAACTTAGGTGTAGTTGGCTGATAATATTATACAACAGGCAAGGATGGATAAGTGGAGCCCAACTTATGGGGCAAAGTGGAGCTTTGGTCTAATGATAGATTGGCTTTTTGCAATGAGTTGGAAGGGGCAATTTGCACATGTGTAGCTTATATAACTTTAGTTGCAAATTGGATCCACACATGCACAGAAAATGGTAAATGGTAAATGAGCGACAGCAGGCATTACAGTGTAATGCAGACAACATATATACAGGCAACAGAAAATGGGGGTGTAACTCATAAGACTACATACAACAAGGATCTAAGCAGTTCCCAACTGCTTTGCTGGAGGTGGCTGTGAATACACACTGCTCTTCTCAGCTACTTCCCTTGATTGCTTGGAACTTGAGTGCATAGAGATCTGCACATTGTTGGATGGCACAATATATTGAAGTTGAGCCCTGTCATTGTTGGGCCAGTCAGGTGATTTGAGAGCATTGTTGAAGATTTCAAGTATCTTTTGATGGTCTGTCAGCTCTGCCTCCAGATCATCCAATTTTGGACTGCACTGTCACTGCAGTTGTCCACCTTAGTGGATGCTTGTTCCTTGTGATAGTTGGTAAAGAAATCCTTCAGATTGCAGATAAGGTAGGTGAGTTGCAGGTGCTGGTCAACAGCAAAGCTATGCAATGTGACACAGGCCTGCATAAAGAAGAGCTTGTTTTGCCCTCCACTTGATGCAAAAACCTTCAAATTCATTGTCTCCTTGATAAAACTTGAGTGTGTCCCAACTGACCAGTTGGAATGCATGTATGTAAGCACAATCCACATCAAGATCCAAAATGCCAATTCAAGGTCATGCATGGGGAGATGAGAGGTGTTGGGAATAGAAATAAGTTCCACTGCCATGAATTGCCAGGTTCCCTGGTGGGAATATATGTCAGACATCAGGGGCCATGCTGCTTCATACAATTTACTTACAGTGCATAAGTACTGATATGCAATAGTGGGCTTATTCTTAGGACAACAAAGCCTGCTGAGATCCCAATCAATGAGTATGCTGCTGGTTGAGTCTGAGCTGATGACCAGGATATTCCCAATGCTGATATCACAGTGGAGAACACCAGCCTTACAAGCAGCTTTGTGGGCTATAATGTGGGTTAGTTATGTTCCCAAGCAGATAGCAAACAGCAAACTTACCAACCATAGTATCACATACTGCTGCTACAAACTCATAGCTGCATTTGAAGCTTTGCAGGGGTCAGCCAATAGTATCCAGAACCAAGCAGTAATGTCAATGAGGCACAAAGTGAGCCAAAGGGTGAGGCAACAAATATTTGCCATTGTACTCATGTGTCTGGGAAGAATGATAGTAATTGTCCTCAATATCTGCAGCCAGAAGACAATGGGGAATGTTGGGAATGAAGTGGTTATAGAGCCTCTGGTAAATGTTGCCTTCTGGTGAGATATCAGGTAATAAGACCCACCAAGAGTCTTTCAAGAGGATGTGTTTCCCCCAATCAACATTGTAAATGATTGATGTCCAGGTCCAGCAACCTGCTGGGATATCAGGGTGAGAACATGGTGCAGCAATGATATAGTGACTTGGTTTGTGTGGTGAAGAGTGGTTGGGGATAGATAGAGATACAAGTGATATAATGCCCAACAATTCCTCGAGTTCCTGAGCCTTGGACTCTTCATCTTTGCTGGGAACACTAGCAGAAATATTGTGGCTGTGAGCCTAACAACCTGCATCTTTGAAGTGAATAAGGAAATCTAGAAGGTAAGAGTCATAGACATGACTTATCAGCACAGTGACAACTGCCCCACCCCAATCCTAATGGATCAATTGAGAAAACTCCTGGAAAATGAGAATGAGAAAGATATGCATGCAGTACTGGGCACTAAGTATCAAAGTAGCATAGGCAGTAATCTGCCCTGCCACCATGCAACCCTTGGCCAAATTGTTAAGAAAGGGGCTCTGACCCAGGGCCAGTGCAGCCAACATGTCAGATTGTGTGTCCAGTGCTAGGACCAATGTGCCAGATTGTGTGTCTGGTGCTGTGACAAACTCACCAGGAGATAACTGTGTAAATGGGTCAAAATTTGATGATGTTTTGAACTCAATGAGGAATTCTACAAGAAGGGGCCTGAATTTCTTTTGGTGACCACTACCCATGTTATAGACAGAACAGTCAGGTTCACAAATGAAAGGGAACTTTGAGTTGGACAACTGTTCTCTCAAGCAGGATGTATTGATCAAATCCAGGCCTGGGAGATATGGGGAAGCACTTTGGAGCTGGAATAAATCAGTCTCTTGAAAAGAGGGATAACAGGTTGAGGCAGACATATAAAAATGGGATACATTTCAGCTTTAGAAGCCACTTGAGTCAGCCTAGTGAACACTTCTAGTTTAAGAGAAGAGCTGGAGCTGGGCAGGTTGTTTGGAAGAAAATGATCCAGAAAATCTTGGGGGGGCATCAGGCCAATGAAATAAGGGGCCATCTCTTGGGAGAGCCATTGACAAACTGACATTCTATCCTCAAATTTGCAAACAAACTGGTCAGTAGTTGAACTGCACATGTGCACAGGAGTTTCTGGGATCACAAGTGGGCCTGGGGGAGGAGTTTTGCTTATGACTGGCAGCAAGAAGGGGGCAGGAGGCACTAGGAGGCAGGACAGGACAAAAAAAAACAATGAGAGTAGGACTTAGCTGGCTCAGTCACTTGCAGCAGACACAAAGCCAGCTCATTGGCAGTTGACTAAAATAGTAGCTCAGACAACACAAAGCTGAGCTCAGCAGGTATTGGCACTGACTGCAGCTCCAGCTTCAGCCAAGAATTAGCTGGAGCTGCCAAAACACTACTGCTAGCATGGTGGTGTGAGCAAGGTTAGATGATGAATGACTTGAAGAAAAAAAAAAGGACATATATCATCCATAGGCTAAGCAGACATTTGCAAACACAGAAAACTGTGCTGACCATATAATCCAAGTCAGTTTGAGGTAGGATTATGAATAGGCACAAGGGAAAAGTGGAGGGTGCAGAAAATGAGAAGATTAGGACAGTTGTCAGTAAAGGCAATGTCAGTTTTGGGTCCAAAATCTCATGGGATGTCACCCCAAATCTGTCAGTCCTGTTTATGGTTGGAATAGTCCAACTTTTCTGACCAGCTCAGCTTAGGGTGTCATTATATGATATATTCTGCATGGTTTTTGGTCAGCAACAAAACTTGTTTCTGCAGTGATTGTTAAGAGGTGGAGATATCATGTTGTGGATCTGCCCAATAATCACAGAGTTGAGCAGTAGGCAGAAAAACAGGCATACATTGACTAGATAGTATGAGAGACAATTGCAAGACAAAGAGTACACCAAGCAGAAACACAACCTAGATTGCCCCAGCCAACCTCGTTTCTTTCGTTCCCGGGGAAGCTATTTCCTCCACAACTTCAGCAATAGACGTCCCTAATCTGCCATGGTTGGGCCACCTGTCAAGCATGCCCTCAGTGATAGCAACATTTGGCAAGTCCATAGGTCATACATACCCCTTAGCTTCTGGTTGTGTATCTTTTCTCACTCCTTGTCAAGAGCACGTTGTCTCTTCAGTTTGGCGGTGGCAGCAGCGAGTCTAGGTCACACATTTAGGGGTCAGATGCGAGGCGAACACCACCATGGCATGCCACGGCACAACGATAGCTTACCCGCAGGGCTATCCTTTATGAGTTCCTCAAGTATCTTCTCGGCACGTTCGAAGAATCCCTGCTCGCCGAACGCCTTGCCGCGGCTTTGTAGTTCTTCAGATTTTTCGCAAGCGCTTTCTCGGCGGTCTCCTGGACGTGTTTCCACTTCTCGCGCTTGATGTGGCACACAGACATGTTCGCGTAGACCTTCTCGACGAGTTCGTCTGCCTGTATTGGGCGGCGGGCACCCCACGCTTCCGAGATCTCCTCGCGCGAGCGACACAAAGAATTGTACCTCAGTTCGTTCTTTCGGTGCCACGGCAGGATCCATAGGCATAGACTTGGAACCCATGGCAGAGGCTATACCGCCCGATCTGAAATGAAACGAAGAGTAGATAGTTAGAATGTTAGATATGGCACCATGCTCGACGCAAGGTGTTGAGCACAGACTTGTCTAGGCCGTTGGCTTATAATACCACCTCCGCTGTGATTTAGACAACGCCATATTCACATCCCACAAAAGGCACATCTCATAGTATGCTCCAAGGGCTGGGCCGTGATGTGGTGCGATCGGGGAAGTGCAAAACGGACAAAGAGGGTGTGGCAATAGTCACCGTCGGTCAAGTCTCCGGCTTTGAATGCAACGTCTCCAGTGGTTTTCTTCTAGCGGGCAACCTCCAATTTGGTTTCTATGCAGTCGGGATCTAGAGACATTGGTAATAAGGTGGAAAGACGACGGTGAACGTGAGGCAAAAGAGAGAAGGCCATCAATGGACTAACAGCCCCTCTGGTCAGTGTACCACGGATTCGACTCGGTCGGACTCGCGGACTAACTCACTCTTGTTCGTCTTCGATCTGCCTCATCACCGACCAACACGCCCGTATCTACATCCCCATGGCGCTACTCAGCTCCATCCTCGGCTTCTCGCTCTTCGGGCTTGACGCCCGCTAGGCCAACTCGGCATCCAAAACCACAACCTCCTCGAAAGTTCGTCTTATTTTCCCTTTCTCTATTTCCCTCTCACCCTCCTGCCTCCTTCCCCAACTACCCCCATAAACCTTCTTTGCGTAAAAAAGCGCAATAAACGGCACTTCATGGTCTCTGACCCGGTCATTCCTTGAACATGGTTGGTCGCGCGTTTCTTTTCGTCATTCGCCGTTGATAGTAGACCCCGGTGGACCCCTCATCTCGATGCTCGCTTTTGGCTATCTCGGTTATTGGGCGCATCTGGGGGACAAACGGGCGGGGATGAGAAGCGTGCAGAGATCCCTGAGAGGCGTAGGCAGAGGATCGCACAAGCCGAGGAAGCGTCGGCCGTTGCGCTGGCAGAAGCTTCGTAGCATGTAGCCAGGTTTTTCTCGCCGTGCGTGGCGCCTTTGTGAGTTATTGTCTTCCGTCGCTTCGCTCTTTGCTTCCCGATCAATATTAATGCTGAGCGGACTTGAATCGCTATCCCACATCCTTTTAGAAAAGCCCAGAGACGGAGGTTCTCCTATACGATTTGGCGCTTATGTCCACACTTCCGTACTTTCGAACCGTGGCGCATAGAGGGATTCCATTCTAATCAACTGTGATCGGCATCTGGCCTGTTAATATGTACAGGGCTCGCCCTACGCACAGCTGTTTTTTCACTTTCCCGACAACTCAGTGCTCGGATCAACTCGCGGTTTCGCTTCCACCGAATCTAGGCGTGCCGTCCCCACCACCGCCTGCCGCGCATCTTTACCTCGCACTGTTGAGCGATGATGATCCGCGGATAGCGCCGAAACATTTCGTGGCCGTCGTCGACATTTTGACCGTTCAGCCGAAAGGGAAGGATCGTGTGGTAGACGCTATCCCTTCGACGAGGACCGGACGAGACGGACGATTATTCGCGCCCTTATTGGGCAAGTTGAAATCTGGGTGGACCCGGGATATGATCTGTGGTGAGCTTTTCGTCACGCGCCGCTTCCTGGTGAAATGCTTATCGGCCCTCCCGGAAAATACGGAGGCGTTACAGACTCTCGTGTCTGTTTGCATGTCTCAGCAACGATCCGATGAGGCGAAGAGGTTTCTTGGAAAGACTTGGATGCCGGTGTGTTCTACCAACCTCTTTTACCGAAGCGTCGTTTTAAACGCGCTTTCGTAGATGATCCCCAGTTGCCACCAATAGCCAGCCGGCTGAGCCTCACAAATCTTTTTCTCGAGTTGTCTCTGTTCACACCCGCCTTGATGACCTTACAAGGTATCATGGGTTCCGATGACGAAGAGGTCGAAGCTTGGTGCTTGGAAGACCGGTGTTTCTTTCTCATGGCGGAGCAATCTCGCGAGCAAGGAGGAAGACTTGATAGACTCACATAGGAAGAGCCTGGGAGAGATTCGCGAGATTGTTTGGAGACATGTAAGACGGTGTGTTCATGTGAGCCATCTTAAGATTTTTCGGTGCTAATTCCTGCACTCCGCCTACGCCTCAATCAAGGGTATCCTGACCTACCTCTGCGAGAACACGTCAAAGAGCTTATATCTAAATTAGAGGATCTAGGAATCCAGCCCTCTCTGGAAGACAATGGCGAAGATGACGACGAGTGGGAAGACTATGGTGGGAGCAATGGTTCTCCGAGTCCGTACCGTACTTATTCTCTTGTGCCATCTTCCTTATATTACAAAAGTAGCGTATTTTCTGAGCGTGGTAACACTGAGGCTACCGAGTGTGGGTCGCGTGTCACGCGTCGAATCGAAACTCTGATTCTGATAGACCTCTGCCCTGTAGTACATTAGTAGGCTGACTTGGCATAGGTTAGCTGCCCTCTCCATGCGGAGTAAAAAACTCGTGCAGGTCAGGTCATCCAACTCTCGCCATTACCAGCCATGTTTCGACATGTACGTATTCCCATTCCCATCGTCAGTCGAGTGGCTGCAGCTGGCAGAAGCACCTGACAGCTCCACCATCGCTTCCTCATAGTTACAACGACATCGCGGAGAGGCCACGCTTCCGAGCTGGCCCCGCCATAACAGGGATCGAACTCCTTCAAGCCCAAAGTCCATACACCTCTCGGGCGCACCGCATCCGACACCCTCTCGATCCCCACGAACCCAAAGCCAATGCAGAGCGAGATATAACCCATCTCGACGCTCGGCGCCGAGCGATACCTCCTGACGCGTCTGCGCCCTCGCCTGCTGTTGGCCCTGGGCGCGCGCCCACTGCATGATGCATACCGGGTAGCGAAATGGTGCAGCAGTGGCAGCAGCAGCGCCGCGGCGGAGGCGGAAAGAGGAAGAGGAAGGGAGAGGTCTTCATCTTTAGCAATGACGGCTTTACGGCTTTGTGTGTTGGGGCCTTGCGGAGGACGCGATGCGATTCTGAAGGGACTTGTTGATACCCGCGAATGCGGAAGTCGGGACTCTCGCTGAGCCCGAGACGGAGGAACTCGAATTCGCCACGGATCCCTCAGAGTGGGTGTTATATTTTTTTTTGTTCTCCCTAGCCCCCGGTTCACCAAATCACCTCGCTCCCAATCACCGTTTCGTTTCGTCCAACCTCCCGTATCTTAATTCCTTTCTTTTTTTGGTGATGTAGGAAGACGCGACTACAGGGAGACTTGATCACCTCGGTGGAGGTCTACAACCGACAGACCCAGAAAACCTCCCCGGTTCATTGCCGCCCTCGGCCTTCCTTCACGAGACCGGCATGGCGCGTTCCACGTTCTCACAAGCCCCGTCGCGCTCGACCGCTCTGTCCGCCCTCGAAGTTTCGCTCGAGGACTACCTCTCCTCCATTCCGTCGTTGCCCTTGGCTCTAGAGAAGACAGGGAAGCCAGGGATGGGCAGGCGCGAGCTGGTCAAAAACTGGGCGAGCTGCAGCGCTTCCGCCAGGGCCTGAATTTGAACAGGGAGAATTTCTTCGAGACCCCGGACTTTAACTGGGATCAGCCGGTTCTATAAGGTAAGCAGTTATCTTTTGTGTTCCTGCTGCGCTTTTCTCAGGGCTAACGATGGTCGCTACACAGGGCACTTCCATTCTTTGAACGCTGCGTTAGAGGTCAAGGCGCGGACCCGCGCAGTTAATGACAAGATAACGTACGCCGCTGAGGTACGATCTGTTCTTCGACAGCTTCTCCACGGGTTCTCCCATGCAGTACCTAGCCGGAGGATGACATCAGATATCCAGTGCTCATGGAACCCGTCATTATCACGCTCATTACAGTCGAAGTTGTCATTGTATGTATCCTTCGAGCGCATGCCATCTCGATGTCTCATCCGACTGTGTAGGCCGTTTACCACCTCGTACGTGAAGTGCCCGAATGGTTCAATCCGGAAGCCGACAAGCGACATTCTTAGATGTACGACGACCATATATTGATTATCATAGACCTCTGCAGCTCACTTCAATAAGCCACATCTCCATTATTGTGTCCAACCTGATTACAAGCATACCATACTGAAGCTTACAGCATATATTATTTTACTTTGTACATTACCGCATGCACTACTCAGATTGCCCAACATCAGCTCGGCCGGAATGAAGTAGATCCAGATTTTCCAGCCAAAGAGCGCGCTGGAACTTTCAACGGCGAAAGCTGAGTTGGTATGTCCATGCCGCCTCCCTGAACAATGGCGATCAACGTTGCTACAACGAAGAACCCCGACAATGATGTGACTCACCAGATTGAACTGGTTTGCCCAGTCGAGCGAATCAGGCTTTGAAGAAGCAAATATATTCACGTTCAGCTTTCTCATCTTTTTCTTCTTGGGTGCCACACCATCGTCCAGGTCAACGTCCCCATCGGTGGTGGGGCGGGACGCCTTGGCCGTTTTCTGATTCTTTCCGGTCTTCGACTTGCTCGGCTTGGTGGGGGTCTCGACTTCGCTTTCTATCGTATCCGTGCCATCGTCATCTGGGGGTGCCTTACGTTTCCCTTTGCTGTCTGAGGTCGATGGTTGGCTCTTCTGCCGGCCCTTACCCTTGTCGGGCTTCTTGGTGGTTTTCTTCCCATTACCGTCTGTCGCCGGGGTTAGACTTCGAGGGCGGTGGGAGAAAGAAATAAGTGTTCGAATACCTCGCTCTTTGACCGGGGCTGGCTCTTTGACCTCGATTTCGTGATCAGATTGCACCTGCGAACGCGACCGTGAATCATGCTATAGGTGCAATTAGGACCAAGAAGCTTGGGGGGAAAATGTGCCGCACTGATTTCGAGTTGGCGTTCAACTTTTCAATCTGCCTCAGTGCGTTGTCCAATTGTTCCTTATAATGACGAGACTGTTCTTCGAGCAAAGCAGCTTCCTCTTCAGCTTTCGCTGTCTTATCCTGGGCGAAGGTTAGTGGTGGAGAAATAGAGACGCAATAAGTCATGCCCATACCGCCTGCTCCTCTAGTGCAGCCACCAACTTTGCTAACTTCTTAGTCGCCTTCGCATCTGCAACATCACTGGTTTGGCTTGTTTCCGCCTTTGCCTCCTCGGCAATACGCTATGAGTGAAGTATGTTTTAGGAAGGTTATGCTTAAGGGTTAGACGTGAGACACACAGCTTGGTCCTCCAAGGCCTGTTGTAATTTCTCAACCTTCTTGTTCTCCTTCTGAATGGCCTTCTCATGGGCCAATACCTTGTTCTGCTCTTCAGTTAGTCGGGACTCTAGACGTTTTAATTGGCTCTCTAAGGTGGCACGTTGCTTGTGCAGTTCTTCCACCTCGGCGCCACCGCGATCGTCTAACGACTTCCACTTCTCAACCTGGCTTTTGAGAGTAGCTTTCTCCTGCTGGAGTTCACTGTTCAGCCTTTCCTTCTCTGAAAGAACCGTCTGGGCGTCCTCGAGGCGCAACGTCAGCCTGTCAACGTTTGTGCGAGCAGATGAGAGCTGAGCCTGCAACGCTGCATGTTCCGTGCGAGCACGGGTTG
>QFEY01000581.1:0-32225 GCA_003316435.1 Russula virescens | reverse complement strand
GCAAAGGCACCAATCCTGAGGGATGTACCATTGATCCTCATGCCAAAAAGTCTTGAAGCCACTCAATTGTGCCACTGAAGACCTGAATAAAGTAGGGGGTGTGTCGTCAGTGCCAGGGGACTTACCTGTCCTCCTTGAAGAACTTGTCACCATTGAACTTGCTGATGTAATCGCAAATGTTGAGGCTAAGGCAGGGGCACCTGCCCATATTGATGCACAGTAGTCAGGGGGAATGCCACTGACCATGAAGGTCACACCTGTCTCTGCCAAATGCACTGTGGCGGTGCTGGCATCAAACCCATTGGCACGACTGAGAGAGCCGCAGCTGCAGAGCTTGAGGCATTGGAGCCTTGGACAGGGGATGAGGATGAGTGCAGACTCAACACAGCACCACTGTCACAGGTACGGTTCTTAAGTGCCCCATGATTGTATTAGTACGATAAGGTTTGGATTGATGTCAGACTGATAAGACTAGTAGTATGTATCCTAGTTATCAGTACCCTGTTTCATTTTTGTTATGCGTACCCCAGTTCTGTCCCGATTGCTCCGTTCCCTTTCTTGTCCTGTACCCCAGATACGCATGTACTAGTAGTGGCGTTCCTGCCTGTCTATAAATAGGGCTCTGCGCTGTAGGGACTCACCAAGTTGAGTCTCCTGTCACAATACAGTGGACTTTCCCTTCTCTCTCTTCTTCCCTGAGTGGCAGTGCCTTTCCCTCACTAAGGCAGCATGCAGTAACTCAGCATTCTATCACCCTGGAGTACATACTTGGGTGGCAATACAGACGCCATCAAGACTTAGGATTATACACCTTCTGTCTCGTCTCCCTCATATCTCTCCCAAATACCCCTCCATTCCTACGATTCTGAGTCTTAGTGTCTCGAACCCCAATAACTGTACCGCAAACTCACGGACAGATACCTTGGCAGTGACATTAGACTCAACTTTGTTACTTCATCACGGCGTCCACAAGCAAAGGAAAGGAGGCATCAGAGGCCATAGAGCCTTCACACCTAACTGACGAAGAAGCCCTCTGAGCAATCCCGAATCAAAGAGTATTCAGACATAGCCCAAAGAAAGGAAGAGCTTTCAATTTCTTCTCGAACAATCCAGAAGGCCATTTCAATCGGCAAAGCAGAGCTGTTGCATACTACAACAGAAACTGGAGGTGGATTGAACCCTCCCCGAGCATTCATCATCTGCTACGCCCTGTTTCTTTTCTTATGGTACGGACTACTTCATTAGGACCTTTACAGACCATCCTCTTCTTTCTCCTTACTTCCCTTACCTTCTGTACCATTTTCTGTACTTATAGAACATTCTGCTACCTTCCATTACCTTCTGTTACATTCTCGGTGACTGAGCTTTGATACTGTGGACTGTGCTTGATGCTACAGACTGTGCTTTGATACTACAGACTGTGCTATGCTATGTATGCGACTGTGCTTTGATTCTGTTCCATTCTGCTACCTTCTAGTTAGTTCTGCATCCGCATGTATATAAGACGACTCCATCCTGACACCAAGCCTTAAGCTTGGTCTTCTGTTCAATACAGGACTTACCTCGTCATAACCCCGCGTGCCTTTCTAAGTCTTCCATCTAAGCTTCACTCCCTCAAGCTCGTCTCTCAACTCCTTCAAGTTCTATTACCTAAGCGGCTAGTCGAGCCGTTCCACCCTGGACCGGGAACCTTCCTAATCCGGTTTCCTGTATCGCTCTCGTTTAGGGCTTCGGTGCCTAACACTCAATCGATCACTACACGTCTGAACCAGCGCCTAACCGGCCCAGACATCCAGACTCGTAAGGGACCTCAGGTCTATAAACGTAGTGTAAGGTAGCTCGCTACACGAAGGCGGTCAGCACCCGTCTATATACAAACACTCTTGTTGGGGATAACCCATCGTTAAACCACCGCAGTCCTACGGTTCTGCATGTTGCCCTAAGCCAGATTCCGGTCTTAGGCTAGACTAGTATGCAACCTAGTCATGCAGTAGGAGGAGCTCCCTGCCGAAGGTCTTTCAAGACTATGTCATAACGTAACTCGATGAAAGGACCTATAGTGATCTATAGGTACGAAGGTGATGCGCATCGTCTATATACAACAGCGAACCCCGCAACCAAGAACGAACCCTCTTGGTCGAACATGCTTTAGTCCGAGCATGACATCATCTGTGGCTATTAGGACCTGTAGCAACTGAGGTCAATCAATACAACGAGGTTCAATGCAACGAACCAGAGAACATCTTTGAAGACTATCGAGAACCAGAAGTTCATGCCAAGTCAGAAAGTGCCGCGTCAATTGAAGAACCACCCATAGTATGAACTCAACCACTACCCCCAGGCCTACTCACTACCCTGTCCTCGATGTCCACTATCACCGATACCCAAGTAGTAACCACTTCCGAACAAGATGGAGTGATTGCAGATATTGCAGCAGTTTATGCTCAATGTGCTCTCCTCTGAGGATTGGAGAGTCGACTTAATCCCGGTGGTCGACAACCTGGTGATCCGAGTGGCAGAGGACCAGGAGGACCAGGAGGAAACCCACCAGGAGGGAACGCAGGACTGGCTGCACACGTTCCTATCCCACAAGCAAACAATGTCAAAGCCATGGGGCAAGTTCCTCAAATCTTCTATGGTGACCCCACTCAAGCAAAAACCTTTATGGAAGAAGTAAAGGCTTATCTGCAACTCAACAATGACATCGCAGGATACAACTCACCAATAAAGAAGATCATGTTTACCCTCACCCTCATGAAAGGACCAGAAGTGGCCACTTGGGCCAAGACTGTAGGAGAATGGCTTGATTCCATTGATCCCCTCACCAACAACTACCCTGCTATATGGGAGCGATTCCAAGAGATATTTGCAGAATGATTTGCCGACTCCACAGAAGCAGAAGAAGCCATTGCCAGGATGAACAAGCTAGAACTTGATTTCTCCAAACCTAACCTCTTTTTCGGACAATTCAAAGACTTGGTAGAAAGAGTGGGGTTCAGCATTCAACACCCGGAAACCTTGCAGAATCTCCTAGGGAGACTTCCAGAATGGTTCCTCCTCAGAGTTTGTAACCTGGTCAAACCAATTGACTACCCAGAAGCCAAAGAAAAGATCATCCAGATCATCCACACGAAACAAGCTGTCGATGGGATACTGCACAAAACTACACAAGGGTTTACTAATTGACCACCAAACACTCAACGTAGCAATCCTTTCAACCAATGGCAACAACCCAGAGGACAATACTGTCCTCGAGGAACACCCCAGTATTCAGGAAATTGGAGACCCCTGTCCACAGCAGGGTCTTCTCAATTCAATACATCGACAGCACCCCCATGGATGAAGGATTACCAAGGAGTTCTGATGGATATTGGGTGAACATGAGGAGGCCGTGGAAGAGGTGGCTTCTGAGGAGGAAATTGAGGAAACTACCGTGGCAATGTGGTGTCCACTCCCAGCAATAATTCAAGCAATGCCTGCTTCAATTGTGGACAGATCGGACATTATGCTCGAAGCTGCCCTCAAAAACGTCAACAATGCCAGTATGCCAACCTAGTCGATTTCGATGGATTTGCTGAAGAACCAGTATCCCAATACAAACCATCTTCCTATGCACCTAGTTCCTATACCGCTCCTTCAGCATCCTTCCGTTCCACCCCGACCTCTTACACCGCATCGGAAGCCATGGCAACCAAACAGGAAGATCGAGTAAACCGCATCTACTCGGAACTAAACAACCTTTCCAATGAAGAGAAGATAACAATGGCCAAGAAAATGGGAGTAGCTGAGGATTTTTCCATTGCCTGATCAGATCGGCACTGATTAGGCAGAATAGTAGCGATGCACCTGTATATATATCTGCCCAGAAATCTATGACTTTACAGACGTTCATGCATTCTGCTACCAAAAGAGCCGAAACAATTGCCCTAATTGACTCAGGGGCTACCAAAAATTTCCTCAATCTAGGGTATGCTCAGACCCTACGATTGCCCATCAAACAACTAAAAGATCCACAACCGTTATATAACGTGGATGGAACTGAGAACAAAAGTGGAGAACTACACCATTACACTGACTTGTCAGTCCAGATGGGCACTTGGAGAATCAATATGCAGTTTTTCCTCACTGATCTCAGAGAACACAAAGTTATCCTAGGATATCCATGGTTTGCAGCCATGCAACCAAAAATCGACTGGGGAAGAGGATGGATCGATTCCTCTCAACTCCCCATTGTCCTTCGTGCTCCAGACGCTGCAAAAGCACGATTTTTACCCCAACAAATCAATCGACCATGTCACAGGTACGGTTCTTAAGTACCCCATGATTGTACTTGTACGATAAGGTTCAGATTGATGACGGACTGATAAGCCTAGTAGTACATATCCTAGCTATCAGTACCCTGTTTCATTTCTATTACGCGTCCCCTATTTCTGCTTCGTTTCATATGATTCCTTTTCTGTCTTGCGCCCCAGGATCCCATGTACTAGTAGTGGCGTTCCCGCCTGCCTATAAATAGGCCTTCGCGACGTCGGGACTCACCAAGTTGAGTCTCCTGTCGCAATACAGTTGACTTGCCCTTTTTTCCTTTCTCTGAGTGGCAGCACCTTTCTCTCTCTAAGGTTGCATGTGGTAACTCAGTACTCATTCATACTGGAGTACCTCCTAGGCTGGCAGTATGGTCATCATAGAGACTTAGGACTCTATACCATCTGCACAGTCTGCCTTGTTTCACGACCTGATCAACCCCCATTCCTACAATTCCGAGTTCTAGTGTCGCAAACCCCAATCCTTGTCCCACAATTCCAGGGGTGAATACCTTGGCAGTGACATTAGACTCAACTTGGTTACTTTATCACGGCATCCACAAGTAAAGGAAAAGGGGCAGGGCAAACTACCGAGCCCACACATCTTACACAAGAAGAAGCCCTCAGAGCAATACCGAACCAATGAGTCTTCAGACATCAGCCCAAGAAAGGAAAGGCGTTCAATTTCTTCACAGACAACGCAGCAGGACACTTCAATCGACAAAGCAGAGCAGTCGCATATATCAACAGAACGTGGAGGTGGATTGAACCCTCCCCCAGTCTATGAGATTTGTGGATAGTCGGACCTCACACGAACGAGGTTGAGCAATACAACAACACAGCTGAAGCTGTCCAAGCAATCGCTGAAGAGTACAAAGAAGCAAAACTCCCGCCAGAGGAAAGTGTGTTCCAAGAGTATCGAGAACCAGAACAAGAATCGGAAAGTGCGGCATCCATCGACAAACCACCCATCAATCAAAACCAACCTATTCCCCACAGTATCACCGCTCAAGTATCCCGAATGTCTACCTGAACAGAAACCCAAGTAGCAGTATCATCCGAGCAAGATGCTGCAATAGCAGATATAGCCAGTGCCCGAGTGCAATGAGCTCTTCTCCGAGGATTAGAGCAATGCCTCAACCCAGGAGGAAACCCACCTGGGGAATCTGGTGGAGGAAATGGAGGGAACCCAGGAGGAGGTCCACCTGGAGGACCAGGAGGTCCAGGAGGAGGCCCACCGGGTGGACCCCAAGCATTTATCCCAGTTCCCCAAGCCGCTGATGTAAAAGCAATGGGACAACTCCCTTAAATGTTTTATGGCAACCCTCGACAGGCCAAAAACTTTATTGAAGAAGTAAAGGCATACCTATGGGTCAATAGTGACGTAGCTGGATATGATTCACCCATCAAGAAAATTGCCTTCACCCTCACGCTCATGAAGGGACCAGAAATATCTACCTGGATGAAAACCATAGGTGAATGGATCGACACCCTCAACCCTGCCACGGACAATTATCCTGCTATCTCGATACGATTCATCGAAATCTTCCTAGAACGATTTGCCGACTCAACAGAAGCAGAAGAAGCCCTTTCCCTTCTAAACAAAATGGAAATAGACTTCAAGAAACCGAATCTATTCTTTGGACAATTTGAAGATCTAGTTGAGAAGGCTGGGTTCAATATTCAACATCCAGAGACACTGCAGATTTTGTTAAGAAGACTCCCTGAATGGTTCCTCCACAAGACCTGCAACCCAGTGAAACCAAACACCTACTCTGAAGCCAAAGAAAAGATCACCCAAATCATTAAAATGAAGCAAGCAGTAGATGCAATTCTACAAAAGGCGACAACTGGGTTCACCAACCAACCCCTCAGACCACATCCCCAACAATCCTTCACTTCATGGAATCAAAACACCTATCGACCCTCTGGACACAACTACACAGGGAATTGGCAACCCCCAGCTCCACCCCAATCGTCCCAGTTCAATACTAGTATGGCGCCTCAGTGGATGAAAGACTACCGAGGAGTGCCTATGGACATTGGGCGAACCAGAGGAGGTCAAGGAGGTCATGGCCGAGGAAACTACAGGGGAAATTTCCGAGGAAACTTCAGAGGCAACAGTCGAGGAGGTTACAGTAACAATGTGGCAACCACACCCAGCAACAATTCCAACAACGCATGTTTCAATTGCAGACAAGTGGGACACTATGCTAGAAATTGCCCACAGAAACAACAACAATGCCAATACACTAATTTGGTTGACTTTGATGGATTTGCTGAAGAACCAATATCTCAATACGAACCATCCTCTTATGCAACATCCTCCTATGCCCCTAGTTCTTATGCACCTACTCCCACCTCATTCTGATCCTCGCTGACTTCGTATGCGCCCTCTGAAGCTACAGCCACCGAACAAGATGACTGCGTCAATTGCATTTATTCAGAATTGAATAACTTGTCGAATGAAGAAAAGATGACGATGGCTGGGAAAATGGGAGTAGCTGAGGATTTTTCCACTGCCTGATCAGATCAGCACTGATTAGGCAGAATAGTGACACACCTGTATATATGTCTGCTCAGAAATCTATGACTCTGAGAGCCTTTGTACACTCCACCACAAAAAGAGCCGAGACTATAGCCCTGGTCAACTCAGGGGCAACTGAAAACTTTTTTAACTTGCAATATGCCCAATCCTTACAACTCCCCATCAAACAACTGAGCAATCCGCGACCATTATACAATGTAGATGGTACAGAAAACAAAAGCGGAGAATTACGACACTACACCAATCTATCAGTCCAAACCAGCAGCCAATGAATAAACATGAGATTCTTCCTCACCGATCTCAGAGAACATAAAGCTATTCTAGGCTACCCATGGTTCGCTGCGATGCAACCAAAGATTGATTGGGCCAGAGGATGGATCGATGCCTCTCAACTTCCCATTGTCCTACGAGCCCTGGATGCTGCAAAAGCTCGATTCCTACCACGACAAGTCAATCGACCCCAACCTGTCTACTGTGACCAATACTACATCGGTCAGGTAACCATTCACACTGGTGTGAAAGAAGATGTAGACTTATCAAGAATTCCTGCTGAATATCATTGTCATGCAAGAGTCTTTGATGAACAGGCATCGCAAAGATTACCGCAGCATACTGTTTGGGACCATGCAATCGAACTACTCCCTGGAGCCCCAGCTACACTACCAGGACAACTCCTACCGCTCACTCAAGAAGAAATAAAAGAAACCTACAAGTTTGTGGCTGAACACCTCAAACGAGGTACCATCCAACCAGGTGTAGGACCATACTGCGCCAACTTCTTCTATATCAAGAAGAAAGATGGTAAACTACAACCTGTACAAGACTACAGGCCAGTGAACAAGTGGACAAAGAAAGACCGGAATGTCTCTCCCCTAATTTCCTAAACGATTGATCGACTTAGTGGATGCACCTTATTCACAAAATTCGATATACGATGGGGATACAATAACATCCGAATTAAAGAAGGAGATGAATGGAAAGCTGCTTTTCTAACCCCTGAAGGTCTATTCAAACCCATGGTTATGTTCTTCGGACTCACCAATTCTCCTGCCACATTCCAATGGATGATGAATACTATCTTTCACCCCGAATTGGCACAACAATGGTTATCAGTATATATGAACAACATCCTAATCCATACAAAATGAAGAGAAGGAGAAACTGAGGAACAACACTGAAAATGTCATGAACAATATGTTCATCTAGTATTAGATTGACTAGAACAACACGATCTATATCTCAAACCTGAGAAATGCGAATTTGAACGCGACAAAATTGAATACCTAGGAGCAGTCATCGGCAGAGGAAAAGTGAAGATGGATCCAAAGAAAATAGAATCAGTCAAAAACTATCCTGCTCCCACAACCCCGACTGAAATATGCAAGTTCCTGGGATTTATGGGCTACTACCAATACTTCATCCAAGGATACTCCAAAATAGCCCAGCCATTGCTAGATCTAATGAAGAAAGCAGCCACATGGCATTGGGGAAAAGATCAACAAGAAGCTTTTGAAAAGCTGAAAAACCAAATGTCAAGAGCTCCTGTACTCCACCAACCAGACTTTTCAAAACATTTCTACCTCCAATGTGATGCATCGGCATATGGCATGGGAGCCATACTCTTGCAAGAGGGAGAAAACAAATCACCTTCACTCCAAAAATGCAAAAAACCAGCTCTTTATCCCATTGCTTACTATTCAGCTACATTCACTTCAGCAGAACGAAACTATGACATCTACAAAAGGGAATTACTGGCCATCATGAAAGCCTTAGCACATTGGAGATGATACTTAGGCTGGACACAAGAACCCTTCATCATCCAAACAGACCATGCAAATCTACAATATTGGAAGTCCCCTAGAAATCTCAATCGTTGAACTGCAAGATGGCATGCAGACCTTTTGGACTACGACTACATCATCGAATACATCCCCAGAAAAGATAACATAGCAGCTGATGCATTGTCTAGACCCCCAGGACAAGATCATGGACAAGACGACAATCAAAACATGGTCATATTCCCCCCAACACGTTGTCGAGCAGCTGACCTTCGAGAAAACCCCAAACTTCCAATCCCAGAAGATGATGAAAGAATTAAGAAGCTTCTGATGTGCCTCTATCACGATGACCTGTCAGCAGGTCACCCAGGATGCGATGAAACAATCAGACAAGTCCAAAAGAACTACACATGGCCTCACATGCGGCAATGGATCGAAGAATATGTCAAGGGGTGTGCAACCTGTCAACAAAACAAGAACCTCACCCACAAGAAATCCATCCCCTTGTTTAAAATCGACACTACGCCCCTGACACGCCCCTTTGAACAAATTGCAATGGACCTTATCACTGGACTACCTCTTCACAAGGGACACGACACTATTCTCATGATTGTTGATCATGGATGCTCATGTGCTGCTATCTTCTTGCCTTGTTTAACAAAGATTACTGGTCCTGGTGTAGCTTCACTATATCTGGAACATCTGTTCCTGTGGTTTGGGCTTCCCTCTCGGATCATCAGTGATTTCAACCCTTGGTTCACCTCCAGCTTCGCTAAAGAGCTTACCAAGAAATTGGGAATCTTGCAAAACATCTCTACTGCCTTCCATCCACAAACCAATGGTCTCTCTGAGCGGAAGAACCAATGGATCGAACAATATCTGAGGACAATTACATCTAGTCATCCAGAAGAATGGAGCGATTGGCTATCTCTAGCCACTGCTGTCCACAATAATCAGATGAACAGCACCCTGAAACAAACACCAAATCAAATCTTGTTTGGTCACGAAGCGTGCCTACTACCGGATCATATGATCTCCGGATCTAACCAATTCGTAGAAGAACGATTAACGGTGTTACAAAAGGGACAACAATCAGCTGCCAAATTGATTAATCAAGCAGCTAGAACCTCACTGATCACGACACCCCTGTTTCCAAAACATGCTAAGGTCTGGCTAGACGGCAAAAACCTCTAATTTCCCCATCAGAAGACAAAGCTCCTTCCAAAAAGATACGGCCCCTTTGAAATCACCGAAGTGATCTCCCTGATTGTCTATTGGCTTGCACTCCCCACTAGCTGAAACATTCACAACGTTTTCCATGTGTCCCTCCTTACCCCTTATGTCGAAATGGCCTCTCACGGTCCCAACTACATGAGGCCACCCCTGGAACTCATTGATAATGAAGAAGAATACGAAGTGGAGCAGATAAGGAGCCACCGATGTCATGGACGGTTGCAAATGCTCCAATACCTTATCAAGTGGAAAGGATACCCCGAAAGTGACAATACCTGGGAACCTGCCACTCAAGTTCATGCTCTGCAATTGGTCAATGTGTTACTGGCCTCCTGGATTGCAGGTGTAAGTTGTGGGAACCGGCCCAACAGTAACGGAGTTGGAGTGGATTGCCTCATGTATTAACATGTGTTCCTTGCTATTGTCTGGTTTGCCTCACATTTGCCTCATGTTTCGAGATAGTACCTTATGGCTGTACGCCTCAAGTTAGTAGCATGTATCCTAGCTTAGTAAGCAGTCCATAAGTAGTATATAAGCTATGCCTTGTTGTCCCTAAGACGGCAAGTTGAGTCTCCTGTCTCAGTAGCCTCAATATACTTCTCTTCTGCATCTATACTGTGGGTGGCTATTGGGTCGGAGCCCATTTAGCGGGAACCCTTACCAGTGGAAGCCATAGACAACGCTTCAGAGTCATCTCTCTCATCCTCATTATCGACTTAGTACAACTCGAGCACTGTCTAGCAGTCAGACTATCCCTTTGAGCTTAGTCTATTGTCAACTGCACCACGTGGTGGTGACATTAGACTCAACTTTGTTACAAACTGGCACCACGATTCGAAGGCGAAGGATCCAACGTCAGGATCTACCTCAAACCAGCAGACGTACTCGAAGGAGTACCAAATAAACAAGTATTCAAATTCGACCCACGAAGCAGCGAACCATCATTCCTCATCTTCACCGACAGTCCCCAAGGAAAATTAAATCGACGATCACAAGCAGTAATCTTCTTTCAAGACGAGTGGAGGAACGTTGAATACCGACCTAGCCTGGACGAATTCGAACTAGGACCACCAAACCTTGAAGTAGCTCAATACGACATATGAAACAATGACCAGGATGTCGAACAACTCGCAGCCCAGATGGCCACTACCACCCTCACCACAACGATGTCCAGTGATCAAGATGACATCATTCAAACCCTTGGAAAGAGTCGCCAAGAGAAGAAAGGCAAAAAGATCACTAGCAATCTCAATTGTGCTTTGGGTAAACCAGACCCAAATGATCCGAACCCTGGAGGAAACCCAGGAGGATCCGGAGGACCCAGAGGACCACCCGGGGGACCCGCACCACCAGGAGGACCAGGTGGACCACCTAACCAGAATGTTCTCCAACCTATCCCTGTAAACCCGGACATCAAAGCCATAGGGAGCCTTCCCCAATACTTCACGGGGGAATGAAAGCAAGCCAAACAATTCATAGAAGAAGTCAAAGCGTACCTCTGCGTCAATGCAGACGTCGCAGGATTCAATTCTCCTATCAAAAAGGTTGCCTTCACCCTCACCCTTATTAAAGGAGAGAAAGTTGCATCGTGGGCCAGGCAGATGGGCGACTGGCTCGATACCCTCGACCCGGTTGCCGACAATATCCCTCTAGTGTGGATCGCATTCCTGCAACGGTTTTTCAAACGATTCCAAGACACAACCGAACTCGAACAGGCCCAAAACAAAATCGAAGACATCAAAATGGAAGGACTGGCAGTGAATGAGTACACCAGTAACTTCGAAGATTTGATCATTAAAGCTGAATATGACCTAAACAACTCTGAAACCTGTTGCAAGTTCATCAAAAACTTGCCCCGCTTTATACTCCTAAAAATGGCCGACCCATCACTCCCCACCACCTACCATGACTTGAAAGCCAAGTTAGAAAGCATCGTACAATCACAGATCATGGTTCAAGGAATACTACAACAGGTTGTAGGAAAAAGCCCTGCTGCCAATAACACCAATAACTATTTCAACCGACCGCATCCTCAGAACCAGAACTGGAGGAACAACAATCAGCAAAGACCTCCGCAAAGAGGATAGCAAGCACCACCAGCCCAAGGGCCATTAAATACCTCAAACGCCCCTAGATGGATGAACAACCGACCAGTGCCCATGGATCTCAGCCAAGGATGTGCTCCTAACAATTCAGGATGGTGCCGCCCCCAAGGACAAGGGCAACGACAATGGGGACCTCCTCGCCAAGGACCCCGGGCAAACGTCGCACAAACACCCACCACCAGTAACTCCTGCTTCAACTGTGGAAAAGTAGGACACTTCGCTAGGAACTGCCCACAATGACACCCCCAACGCACCCAGGCCAACCTTGTAGAATTCGATGGATTCCAAGACGACCCCGAACAACAACAATATCAACAAGAAGACATGCCAACCAGGGTAGCTCGCATCTGTACCAAGTTGGAGTCCCTGTCCCAAGAAGAAAGGAACGAGATGGCCCAACAGATGGGCATAGCTGAGGATTTTTCCAGCGTCTGATTAGTTCAGCACTGATCAGACAAAGTATGAGTTATACAGAATTGGATCCCGTGTACATATCTGCCCGGAAATCTATGACAGTTCGCGCATTCATCCATTCCGTATCGAAAAGAGCCGAGGTGGTTGCCCTAGTGGATTCTGGTGCCACAGAAAACTTTATGAATCTCGAATATGCCAAATGGCTACAACTCCCAATAAAGAAACTCGAAAACCCGAGACCCCTGTTCAACGTCGATGGAACAGAAAACAAGAATGGAGCCCTTACCCACTACACCAATCTATCTATCCAAATGGGGACCCAAAAGGTCAACATGAGATTCTTTCTCACCCAACTAGGCGAACATAAAGCTATTTTTGGCTACCCATGGTTTGTGGCATTCCAGCCAAAGATCAACTGGAAATGAGGATGGATAGACTACACCCAACTCCCCATCGTCGCTAGAGCAATCAACTACATGAAAGCACGCTTCGTCCCGCGCACCCATAATGTCCCACAACCAGTCCATCGCGACCAATACTACATTGGACTCGTCACATTCAACACTACAGCTACAAACCCAAATCTATCCAAAGTCCCCAAAGAATACCACCAACATGGAAAAGTATTCAGCGAAGAGGCTTCGCAACAATTGCCTGCACATACCATTTGGGACCACACCATCGAACTACTCCCAGGAGCCCCTAACACACTACCAGGGTGCCTCCTCCCCCTTACACAGGAAGAACTCAAAGAAGCTGACAAGTTCTTTCAAGAACACCTAGATAGAGGAACTATACGACCATCCGACTCCCCATACTGTGCCAACTTCTTCTTCGTAAAGAAGAAAGATGGGAAGTTACGACCTGTCCAAGACTATCGACCGGTGAACAAATGGACGGTCAAAGATTGCACTGTCTCTCCTCTCATCTCCCAAACTATCGACCGCCTTAGCGGGTGCACACTCTTTACCAAATTCGACATCAGATGGGGATACAACAATATCAGGATCAAGGAGGGCGACGAATGGAAAGCAGCCTTCCTTACCCCCCAAGGACTGTTCGAACCAACGGTTATGTTCTTCGGCCTCACCAACTCCCCTGCAACCTTCCAAAGGATGATGAATGTCATATTCAGACCAGAAATAGCACAATGATGGCTCTCGGTATACATGGACGACATTCTTATTCACACCAAACGACGGGACAACGAAACAGAAGAAGAACATATCAAGCGACACCGCGACTATACACATCACATCCTGGCCAAACTTGAAGAAAACGATCTGTACCTGAAACCCAAAAAATGCTCCTTCAAGCAAAAAGAAGTCGACTACCTTGGAGTAGTCATAGGAGGAAGGACGGTAAAAATGGACCCGAAGAAACTACAAGGCGTCGCGGACTACCCAGCACCAACCACGCCGACAGAAGTCCACAAATTCCTCAGATTCATGGGGTATTACCGATACTTTATACCGAACTACTCAAAGATCGCACGACCCCTCCTAGACCTAACAAAGAAGGCCACGACGTGGACTTGGGACAATCTGCAAATAATGGCATTCGAAGAATTGAAAACGAGGATGTGCATGAACCCTGTGCTGGCACAACCAAACTTTGAAAAACAATTCGTCCTCCAATGCAATGCATCGGCATATGGCATGGGAGCCATACTCTCACAGAGGGGTGATGACGACACACCTGCACTCAAAAAACGCCAAAAACCTGTCTTGCACCCCATCGCGTACTACTCTGCCACCTTCACACCTACCGAATGAAACTACGACATCTACAAATGAGAACTCCTAGCAGTAATGAAAGCCCTCGCACACTGGAGGCCATACCTAGGATGGACACAAGAACCCTTTATTATTCGAACAGACCATGCAAATCTACAATACTGGAAATCCCCTCGTAACCTGAATCGCTGCACGGCCAGGTGGCATGCAGATCTACAAGAATACGATTACATCGTCGAACACATCCCCGGTAAAGAGAACGAAGCAGCCGATGCTCTGTCCTGACCACCAGGCACCGATCAAGGGACTAACGACAACCAAGGCATCATCATTATTCCCCCGACCCGCTGCAGAACTGCAACTACCACCCAAACAACAACTATCCCTATCCCAGAAAACGATGAATCGCTCAAATGCTTCCTAATGATCCTATATCACGACCACCCCACAGCAGGACATCCGGGCTGTGACGAAACACTTAGACACACACAAGAGAAATACCATTGGACTGGAATGAAAGACTGGATCGCCAAATACATCAAAGGATGTGCCACGTGTCAACAAAACAAAATACAAACCCACAGAACCAAAACCCCACTATATCGCATCGGAACAGAAGAAGGAGTATGACCCTTCCAACACATGGCCATGGACCTGATCACAGGACTACCTATGCACCAAGGAAAAGATGCTATCCTCACAATCGTTGACCACGGATGCTCTAGAGCGGCCGTGTTCCTCCCCTGCTCAACAACGATCACAGGCCCTGGAATCGCACAACTCTACATGGACAACGTCTTCCGATGGTTTGGAATTCCCAGCAAAATCATCAGTGATCGAGACCCCCATTTTATGTCCCACTTTAGCCGAGCACTAGCCAAAGCCCTGGGTACCAACCAAAATGTGTCAACGGCATTCCACCCACAAACCGACAGTCTATCAGAGCAGAAAAACCAATGGGTCGAACAATACCTCCGCCTTATGACCTCCTCACATCTGGAGCATTGGACCGAATGGCTCTCCCTGGCGTCAGCTGTGCACAACAACCGGAGAAACGTAACCACCGGACTATCGCCCAATCAGATTCTCTTCGGACACAAGGTCACCCTTCTTCCCCATCAATGCCACCATCAAATAACGAAACCGTCGAAAAACGCATGACCCGCCTCAAGGCTTATCAGGAACAAGCAATATCTGCCCTCAAACGCACCACTGAAGAGCCATCAAACCCACCAGCACAGTACAACCCCAGAGAACAGGTATGGCTAGACAGCAAAAACCTCAGATTTCCCCATCAGAAAACAAAACTACTCCCTAAACGGTACGGACCTTTTGAGATCGCCGCCCAGATATCCCCGGTAGCCTACCGGCTCCACATACCCCCGACTTGGACCATCCATAACATGTTCCACGCCTCCCTTCTATCACCATATCACGAAACAAATGCCCACGGTCCCAACTTCTCCCATCCACCACCTGACCTTATCAACGGAGAAGTGGAGTATGAGGTGGAACAGATAAGAAGCCACTGACATCACGGATGGTCTAGAGCCCTACAATACCTGATCAAATGGGTTGGATACCCCGAAAGCGATAACATGTGGGAACCTGCTGATACCGTTCACACCCCGACACTCATAAGACAATACCACCGGAAGCGCCCACTAGAATCTATAAAAGTCACCTCTGACAACTACCCAAAACTCAACATCCCACACTGGCTCCCATCACTCCTTGTCCGCCATCCCCAAACCACAAGTTCACGTTCAACCCTAAGAAGCACTTCCAGTTCCAACCCAACCAAAACCTCCACACCTTTGCCTTTCACTTTCTCAACAAGGTCCCTCCATCCCACTCGCGAGAGCACTCCTGCTTCTGCTGCATCTCCTTGTGTCCCTACCACCATTAAAAGCTGGAGCCCAACCCTGAACCCCTCGATAACCATCAAGGCTCCCTCCGCCCCTACTTCTGCGTCTTCCCTATCAACACCCCCAGCTACAAAGTCTATCTCCCCTTTGACCACTGCTTCCTCCTCGACTGCGACTGTCCCTATGAAACGTGCTCATACCACGACCATTCGTGAAAGCTGGACCCCGACACGATCGCAATCCTTCCCATCCTCGCCTACCTCATGTCCATCTGCAACGAGTCCCCCGCCTGTAACGAGTCCCCTATGTCGGACTCACCACTCCCAGTACCGCCCCCAGCCCTCGCTCCACTATCCATCCATCCCCTCTGCAGCCCTACTGAGGCCCCCAACCTCAATCCTGATGCCATCGCCATGGGGCGACTCTCCCCCTCCACCACTTGCAATGCCCTGGCAGCAGGCTTCGACTTCCCTGTCCCCATATTACGTGCCATGTGCACCGCGCTCGCCAACACCATCGATGAGCAGCAAATCATATACGACTCCCGCACCCGCACCCTCACTGAACATGCCAAGGCAGCTGAAGCCAAGGCCCTCGACCAAGGACCCCAATACCACGTTCCCCCCGACAGCTATGAAACAGCTATTGGGAACAATGCATGCGAGAACATCCACATCCCAACGGGTAACAGGGTATTTTGGAAGGCGTGATGGGTCAAGCTATTGGGGGATGGAAGGGTTGCCGCCTACTTCCAAGGACAGGACACCAATGAGGATCCCTATATCTGCGACATCACCGCCCCCTACAACTGTGACGAAGACAACCCCGCGGAGCCAATTGCGCCTTGGTTCCGCAGGATGTTCATCGGATCCCCTGCCAACTTCTCGGTCCTATGTGCCGAGACCGATGCCCTCTTCGACTGGGGGTATACTGCGGAAATCACCCGTTACCGTGCCATCCAGCAAGACATCACCACCTTGCAGGACAAGATTGAGCTCTTCCAGATGGACCTGGAGAGTATGCGGGAGGCAAGGAATGTATGCGAGGGTAGGATCATCAGCTCCTGTGTCCAACAGCAAGTCAGGCACTTGGAGGGTAGGTTCTCGCCATACCCCACCATGTGGCAATCAGGCTGGAAGGAACGGGTCAAGACCTGGGTCACTGCGCGTTGCGCCTCGCAGGGGCTCGACAATTAGCGGAGGAGTGATGTTACCGGCCTCCTGGATTGCAGGTGTAAGTTGTGGGAACCGGCCCAACAGTAACGGAGTTGGAGTGGATTGCCTCGTGTATTAACATGTGTTCCTTGCTATTGTCTGGTTTGCCTCGCATTTGCCTCATGTTTCGAGATAGTACCTTATGGCTGTACGCCTCAAGTTAGTAGCATGTATCCTAGCTTAGTAAGCAGTCCATAAGTAGTATATAAGCTATGCCTTGTTGTCCCTAAGACGGCAAGTTGAGTCTCCTGTCTCAGTAGCCTCAATATACTTCTCTTCTGCATCTATACTGTGGGTGGCTATTGGGTCGGAGCCCATTTAGCGGGAACCCTTACCAGTGGAAGCCATAGACGACGCTTCAGAGTCGTCTCTCTCATCCTCATTATCGACTTAGTACAACTCGAGCACTGTCTAGCAGTCAGACTATCCCTTTGAGCTTAGTCTATTGTCAACTGCACCACGTGGCAGTGACACAATGACTATCACTGATGACACCCCCTCTCGGCTATAAAAAGGCTTGAGATTTTGTTAACTAAACCCCATCCCCACATCTATTCCTCTCCAGTCGTCAATCCCATAACACCTTCCATTACCACAACATGTCAGGAACCTGTGCTGTCTCTCCCACCATCTCCCAGACCCGCAACATCTCAGCCACCCCGTCCGAACATTCACATTACGCCTCCCCCACCAGCGAGAGCTTGGAAAGCAAGCTCGGACCCAACAAGGTCATCTTGGTCGATGACCTGCAACCGGATGTACACGAGGCCCTTGAGCAATTTCAGCTCGAACAATGAACCAAGGCCGACGCCTCGCAGGAGGCCCTTGCTCGCTTCTGTCAGCAGCGGGCTGAAGAAGAGACAGGACTTAGGTCTGTGCTCCAATCCCCTGCCCTGATCCCTGTTCCCCCTCGCACCGAATGCGCCATCCATCCTCCCCAAGTCGCCCTCCACCTGTTTTGTGAACATGGGCCAGCCCTTTCCCCTGATGAAGTCGCTCAGGGACGTCTCTCACTGTCCACCACCTGCACCATCCTCGCCTCCCATCACGCCAATAACCTCTCCCATCTGATGCTCATGGCCATGTGCAAGGCCATGGCCAACACAGTGGATGCCCATCAAAGCCAATTTGACCAGCAATTGGGCAAATTCAAGGTCAGGATCGAGGACCTGGAGATGGAGAACCACTCATACAAGCACAAGTACAACAAACCCCCGGAAGGATTCGAAGAGAATGACAGGCACATCATGCAGGAGATCCCCATCGGCAATGGGGTCTATCGATTTCCATGCTGGGTCAAGAGGCTCCCCAATGGCAAAGTGGCCATGTTCCATCAGGACGCCAGCCAAGACAACGACCCCTACATTGTCGACCTCCTTGCCCCCTATGATGCCACTGTTGAGGAACCTGCTGAACCCCTTGCACCCTGGTTCCGACATACCATCACTGGTCCCACTGTCCCCTATCAGATTCTATGAAATGAGGTCGAGGCCCTGTTCGACTGGGGCCATCTTGCGGAGATTGAACACCTCCGTTCTCTTGCCCAGCAGCAACTCTCGATCTGCAACCATATCGAGGAACTCAAGCAGGATGCAGATGCTATATGTCTCCAGCACGAGGCATGTGAGGGTAGGCTCTCGTTGGCTCAAACACAACAGAAGGTCGGACACCTTGAAGGGAGGTATAGCCCTTATCTGGCGACCCATCCTGCTGGATGGCATTGAACCATCAAGAAGCCCCGATTCTCGCAGGGGCTCAATGACTAGGCGGAGGGTCATGTCACAGGTACGGTTCTTAAGTACCCCGTGATTGTACTTGTACGATAAGGTTCAGATTGATGACGGACTGATAAGCCTAGTAGTACATATCCTAGCTATCAGTACCCTGTTTCATTTCTATTATGCGTCCCCTATTTCTGCTTCGTTTCATACGATTCCTTTTCTGTCTTGCGCCCCAGGATCCCATGTACTAGTAGTGGCGTTCCCGCCTGCCTATAAATAGGCCTTCGTGACATCGGGACTCACCAAGTTGAGTCTCCTGTCGCAATACAGTTGACTTGCCCTTTTTTCCTTTCTCTGAGTGGCAGCACCTTTCTCTCTCTAAGGTTGCATGTGGTAACTCAGTACTCATTCATACTGGAGTACCTCCTAGGCTGGCAGTACGGTCATCATAGAGACTTAGGACTCTATACCATCTGCACAGTCTGCCTTGTTTCACGACCTGATCAACCCCCATTCCTACAATTCCGAGTTCTAGTGTCGCGAACCCCAATCCTCGTCCCACAATTCCAGGGGTGAATACCTTGGCGGTGACAGACCACGACCCATCCATAAGGACCAATACTACATTGAATGAGTAACCATTCACACAGGTCCCCAGGATGATGTTGATCTATCAAAAATCCCACCAGAATACCATCGACATGCTAAAGTATTCAGCGAACAAGCCTCTCAATGACTGCCACAACACACCGTCTGGGATCATGCCATCGAACTCCTATCTGGAGCACCAGCCACTCTCCCAGGATGACTTCTCCTGCTTACTCAAGAGGAGATAAAAGAAACATATAAATTTGTGGCCAAACATCTCAAAAGAGGTACCATCCAACCAGGCATAGGACCATACTGCGCCAACTTCTTTTACATCAAAAAGAAGGATGGTAAACTACAACCGGTCCAAGACTATCGACCAGTAAACAAATGGACAAAGAAGGATCGCAACATCTCCCCTCTCATATCCCAAACTATCGATCGGCTCAGTGGATGCACCTTATTCACAAAATTTGATGTACAATGGGGATACAATAACATTTGTATCAAGGAAGGAGATGAGTGGAAAGCGGCATTTCTAACCCCAGAAGGTCTATTCGAACCCACTGTAATGTTCTTTGGGCTCACAAATTCTCCGGCCACGTTCCAACATATGATGAATACTATTTTTTGCCCTGAACTCACTCAGCAATGGTTGTCCATTTACATGGACAATATCTTGATCCACACTAAAAAGCAAGAGGGCGAAACCGAAGAACAACATCAAGAACGACACCAACAATATGTTCATATGGTATTGGATCGATTGGAACAACATGATCTGTACCTTAAACCAGAAAAATGCGATTTACATCAAGAAGAAATCGAGCAGTCATTGGGAAAGGGCGAGTCAAAATGGATCAGAAGAAAGTAGAATTGGTCAAAAACTATCCTGCCCCTACAACCCCCACAGAAATACGAAAATTCCTAGGCTTCACAGGATATTATCAATATTTCATACAGAATTATTCAAGAATCGCACGACCTTTGTTGGACCTCACAAAGAAAGCAGCAACATGGTTCTGGGGAAGAGAACAACAAGAAGCATTTGACAAACTGAAGAATAAAATGGTGCAAGCACTGGTGCTCAACCAACCAAACTTTGCAAAACGATTCTACCTTCAATGTGATGCATCGGCATATGGCTTGGGAGCCATACTCTTGCAAGAGGGAGAAAACGAATCACCCTCACTCCAAAAACGTGAAAAACCAGCCCTTCATCCCATTGCATACTATTCAGCCACTTTCACTTCAGTGGAAAGGAACTACGATATCTATGAATGAGAACTACTAGCCATCATGAAAGCCCTAGCTCACTGGAGATGATACCTAGGATGGACCCAAGAACCTTTCATCATTCAAACCGACCACGCCAACCTACAATATTGGAAATCCCCTAGGAATCTTAACCGCCGAACAGCACAATGGCATGCAGATCTTCTAGACTACGACTATATCATCAAATACATCCCTGGAAAAGACAATGCAGCAGCAGACACACTATCTAGACCACCTGGACAAGATCATGGACAAGAAGACAATCAAAACATGGTGATCTTTCCCCCAACATGATGCAGAGCAGCTGACCTTCGAGAAAACACCAAACTCCCAATTCCAGAAGATGATGAAAGAGTCAAGAAACTTCTGATGTGCCTCTATCATGATGATCCGTCAGCAGGTCATCCGGGACACGATGAAACAATCAGACAAATCCAAAAGAACTACACATGGCCTCACATGCGTCAATGGATCGAAGACTACATCAAGGGATGTGCAACTTGTCAACAAAATAAGAATCTGACCCACAAGAAATCTGTACCCCTATTCAAAATCGACACCACGCCTATGACACGCCCCTTTGAACAAATTGCAATGGATTTGATCACTGGACTACCCCCTCACAAAGGACATGACGCCATTCTCATGATTGTGGATCATGGATGCTCACGCACTGCTATCTTCTTACCTTGCTCAACAAAGATCACTGGCCCTGGTGTAGCTTCGCTATATCTGGAACATCTATTCCTGTGGTTTGGACTCCCCTCTTGGATTATCAGTGATCGAGACCCTTGATTCACCTCTAGCTTTGCTAAAGAACTCACTAAGAAACTGGGGATCTCGCAAAACATTTCTACAGCCTTTCATCCGCAGACTGATGGCCTTTCAGAACAAAAGAATCAATGGGTTGAACAATACCTACGAATGATCACCTCTAGCCATCCAGAAGAATGGAGCGATTGGCTATCTCTAGCAACGGCAGTTTATAACAACCGGATGAACAGCACCCTGAAACAGATGCCAAATCAAATTCTATTTGGACATGAGGCCCGCCTTCTGCCAGACCACATGATCTCGAGTCCCAATCAATTTGTAACAGAACAATTAACGGCATTACAAAAGGGACAACAATCGGCCACAAAAATGATCAATCAAACGGCTAGAACCTCATTGATCACCAAACCCCTGTTTCAGAAACATGCCAAAGTCTGGCTCAACAGCAAGAACCTTTGATTTCCCCATCAGAAATCCAAACTCCTACCTAAAAGATATGGGCCTTTCACGGTCACCAAAGTGATCTCTCTGATTGTCTATTGACTTGCGCTTCCTGCTAGTTGGAACATCCATAATGTCTTCCATGCATCACTTCTTACCCCATACATTGAAACAGCCTCCCATGGTCCCAACTACACGAGGCCACCCCTGGAGTTGATTGATAACGAAGAAGAATACGAAGTGGAACAGATAAGAAGCCACTGACATCACAGGCGGTTGCAAACACTCCAATACCTTATCAAATGGAAAGGGTACCCTGAAAGTGACAATACCTGAGAACCCGCCACTCAAGTTCACGCCCCACAATTGATTAAAGACTATCATTGACAACACCCTCTCTCAGCTATAAAAAGGCTCGAAATTTCGCTAGCTAAACTCCATCCCCACATCTACTTGCCTTCATCTACATCCACCACATCTATCACTACTACACCAACATGTCTGGAATCTGCGACCTCTCCCCCACTGTCTCCCAAACCCGTAACGTCCCTGCGACCCCCTCCGAACACTCATGATATGCCTCCCCTACTAGTGAAAGCTCGGAAAGCGAGCTCAGACCTACTGAGGTCATCTTGGTCAACAATCTCCAGCCCGAAGTACACGAAGCCCTCGAGCAATTTCAGCTCAAACAAGATACTAAAGTTGCTGCCTCTCAGGAGGCCCTCTCTTGCTTTAGACAGCAACGAGCAGAAGAAGGAGAAGCACTTAGGTCTGTGCTCCAGTCCCCAGCCCCGATTCCAGTTCCACCCCGCACCGAATGCTCTTTACATCCCCCACAAGTCGCCCTCCATCCATTCTGTGAGCATGGACCCACTCTCTCCCCTGACGAAGTGGCTCAAGGCCATCTCTCCCCATCCACCACCCGAACCATCCTCTCCTCCCATCATGCTGACAACCTCTCACGCCCCATGCTTATGGCCATGTGCAAAGCACTGGCCAACACCGTCGATGCCCACCAAGGCCAATTTGATAGCCAAACAGGCCTATTCAAAAGATGCATCGAGGATCTCAAGATGGAGAACCACTCATACAAGCACAAGTACAACAAAGCCCCAGAAGGATTTGAAGAGAATGACGGGCACATCACACAGGAGATCCCTGTCGGTAACGGAGTCTACCGATTCCCGCGGTGGGTCAAGCAACTCCTGAATGGTAAGGTGGCCATGTTCCATCAAGATGCCAGTCAAGACAACGACCCCTACATCGTTGACCTTCTTGCCCCCTACAATGCCACCATCGAAGAACCTGCCAAGCCCCTTGCACCCTGGTTCCGATGAACCATCACTGGCCCCATGGTACCCTATCAAATCCTCTGGAATGAAGTCAAGGCTCTGTTCGACTGGGGCCATCTTGCCGAGATTGAGCGACTCCGTTCCCTCGCCCAACAGCAGATCAGTATCTGTAACTGCATTGAGGAGCTGGAACAGGATGCGGATGCCATATGTCTAGTACTAGTGTTGGGGAAGTTTGGTTTGTGCCTGAAACCGATTTGCGAGATAAGGGTCAAGATCTTATCGGATCGCTTAGCAAATTTAGGAGCATCATCTCCTACATCTGTAGTTAGTGCCCCTAAATTTGCTAAGCGATCCGATAAGATCTTGACCCATATCTCGCAAATCGGTTTCAAGCACAAACCAAACTTCCCCAACACTAACGTCGTCTACAGCGTGAGGCATGCAAGGGGCAGCTCTCATTGGCACGAACACAACAGAAGGTCAGGCACCTTGAAGGGAGGTATAGCCCTTATCCAGCAACTCGTCCTGCTGGATGGCATTGCACCATCAAGAAGCCCAGGTTCTCGCAGGGGCTCGACGACTAGGTGGAGGGTCATGTCACAGGTACGGTTCTTAAGTGCCCCATGATTGTATTAGTACAATAAGGTTTGGATTGATGTCAGACTGATAAGACTAGTAGTATGTATCCTAGTTATCAGTACCCTGTTTCATTTTTGTTATGCATACCCCAGTTCTGTCCTGATTGCTCCATTCCCTTTCTTGTCCTGTACCCCAGATATGTGTAATGCTCCCGAGGGCGTTAAGGGTCGACTTGACCTAAAGGGTGAAGTGGAGATCCTGCTAGCATGAGGGGCATTCTACCCGAGGTAATGATACGCTCCTAAGGTCTGGTCTTGTACCTTGGTACCTAGGCTCAGCATGTGTGACTTGTATGCGTTCAGGATACAAGTCCGTTTGGTAGTAACTCTCAAGTGTTACTGAGACTTATAGAGGTGAGTAGGCCTTCAACAGTTGCCTAAGACTGATAGAGGTGAAGCGTCAAACTAAGTGCTAAGGGTGCTTCCAAAGGAAGGGCCTTAGTACTTCTAGAACGTAGTGGTGAGGGTAGATGAGAGGGGCTCCTTCTACACTCAACACTATGAAGGATGAACAATGAATTCAAGAGATAACCAAGTCGAGCTTGGGGTACAAGGTACTCTACAGTGCAACTTATATAGTACAGGAGTCTCCCCTTTTGGGACGACCCATTATGGTACATATGATACTAAGGTGAGTCAGAGAGAAGTGAAACGTATGAGTCTGACTCATTGGACTCTGTCAGAGTCTGAGTCACGAGGCATAGCCTCAAGGCACGTGAGGAGTCACATCCTTCTGAGTCACGTGGGACTCTAATTAGTAATGTATGAATAATCGTATCAGTAAGACGTATCAGGTAAGCATAGTGAAAAAGGAAAAAGGATTCTCATAGGTCAATACAAGCATCAGATCGTAACAACATGCCCTCCCAGAGTCCAGCTTGCCACAGCGGACTAATCGAAGGTGTTGTCCATCTGTTCTTCGTCAACTCCGTCTAGGTCAGTGTGGCATACTGCAAGGTCGGAGAAGCTACCAGCCGTCTCCTTTTGGCCAGTGGCGGCGCAGCTGTACCCATAGTTAGTGTGTGAGTAAGGCACAACACACCCGTATTGGCCACCACATACCGCGTGGGGATTCGGACACTCATCCTCGGTGCACTCTTCGTCCCCACACCAGAGACACAGCATCCGAGTGGTCGGGCATCTGTAACGGTGGTCTTCAGGCTTGCTGCATCGAGCACAGCAAAGAATTCGGTCTCGGGTGCTGTCCGGCTTCTTTTCCCCGAAGGTGATAGTGAATTGGCTGTCGGGTTTATCGTCGGAGTCGTCGGCTGGGCCTTGGGCAGCACTGATAGGAGGAATTCCTCCTGGAGGTGGAACTGGTAGGGGTTCCGGGGACAGGGACCTGCTGGCGTGTACCCGAGGTGGTCCAAGGTCGAATCGTACAGGTTCTGGGAATCGGGGTTCGGCGAACTGCCGATATGTGTGCTGATATGTGAGGATGTGGTTGCCAAGGCAGGTAGGTGCGCAAGCCTGGGTGAGGTAGCTGGCGGATTCCATTTGTTTGTCAGCCCAGTACCTTTCTTGGAAGGCGGCCTCGGCTCTTTGCTGTTGCCAGGTATTGACCTTGTTGGTGGTGTGGCGGTACCACAAGACCTCGGAGGTGAGTCCGGGGTCGCCGACCTCAGTGGCTGCTCTGTCCACCATTGGGGCGTATCGGGCCTTCGGATGGAGGATCTGGATGATGTTATCTCTGAATCCCTTACCTTCGTTGAAGTTGGGGATTCGGTAGGGGGCAGCCCGTAGTTGTCGTCGGTAGATTTTGCCCCTGACCCGGTTGCAACCTTCAATATGCCATCGATCCATTCCAGGAACCAGGCGAAAATATTTGCAAGGCGCGTGAGTATCCGGGCCAGTTGGGTATTCGACTGCATAGGCATGAGGGTCGAGGTGGTCATACTCATGCCACATTTGGTCCCTCAGTTCTTGTGGGACGGTGGACCGGGTGTTGGAGTCTGTGTCCAAGTTGGGGTTGGAGTGGTCGGTGCGCTGGTCCATGTCGGTTGCAATTCTGTCCACCCTTGTAATTGCAGCCAGTTGTCGTAGTTCCCTTGGTTGTCGACCCAAGGGCTCGGCCCTAGCCTTGCCCTTTCTGCTAGGTCTGCCACGCATTTGGCCTCCCACTGGGCCCAGCGCTGGGCATACGAGGGATGAGGGGGCCCTTGTCAGTATGATTGGCCAGAGCGGCCGTGCCCCCTCGAGTTCGCCGAGGACTGCAAACGTCCCGCTTGTGTGGTCGAGGTTGGGGTGGAAGTACTTGCGGATGGTATTGTCGTTGAGGTACTTGTTGAGTTTCTCCCTGACCTGGCCGAGTGCCTCGTAGACTGCGAGGTATTTGTCCCCAGGCCAGAGGTCTCCGATGTTGATGGGGGGTGTCGGCCTTGCTGCCATGAGGAGGACCTCGAGCTGGAGGTCCTTGAGTTCCTCAGGCCACTCACCATTGCATCGGAAAATGATTGTTGCTGCATTGGCAAGGGCCCAGGTCTCGTCGAGGGTGTCAGCGCAGTAGGGATCCTCCTTGACGTCGATGGGAGGTGCATTCTCCTTATCACTGTCTCCAGGAGTTGCTCCCTTGTTGACAATCTCCGGTCCTGTGCTGTCGCTGCTGCTGCCGGTGTCGGGAACGCTTCTTCCCTCATCAACTGCATCACTGACAGCAGAACAGCTGCCAGGACTGCTGTCCCTACCTCTTCCCTGTTGCTCTCTTCATTTGTCGTCGAGGACCTTTGCGATGATGACGACGGTAGGTTGTTCCTGGCAATAGGTGTTGTCCACCCCGTCGAGTTCCTGTTGGTCGCAGGGGGTGAGTCCTGGTATGGAGGAGGGTGACTCGCATCGACCAGGGTCGATGTCGTCGATGTTGATGATTGTCGGTTGGTGGTACGAGCTTGCCGGCGATGGGCATTGCAACGGTTGTTGTTTGGCATTGGACATGAGGGAGGATGAGGAGTCTGAGTGTAGTGGGTGATTGGGGTGGAAGGTGATGCTGTCTTCCAGTCGAAGCTGGAGGGTTCTTATACTAGTTGTTGCTTCGTTTGAAGCTCCATCTGGATCTATTGTTAGTTCTGCGGTTTCTTCGCTATTGGTCTGGCGTTTCCTAGTTCCGGTGCTGCGCTTTGATGGTGGCATTAGCTGCGCCTTCAGGTACTGTTTTACTAAGTCAGGGGCATGCACGTCTGACTCATATTCCCATGAGTCATGCGCGGGCGAATAGCCCTTCCATCGGATTAGGTATTGTTTCTGTTTCCAATATGTTCAGTGCTTGATAATCTGTTCTACTTCCCATTCCGGCTCGCTGTCTAGGATGTCTGGGGGCGGCTCTAAGAAGTTCCGCCCGTGTTGTTCCGTTTCCTTATATGGTGTTAATAGGGACGCGTGGAATACTGGGTGTACCTTCCATCGCATGGGGATTTCCAATTTGTAAGATGTGGTCCCGATTTGCTCCAGTACTGTGAAGGGGCCATATCTTTTCGGTGCCAGTTTCTTTGTTCCATATGGGAGGTTCAGGTTTGTCCCTTCCAGCCAGACGCGGTCGTTCACTTTATAAGGCAAATATCCTTTCTTGGTTTTCATGACTAGCCTATCTTGGGTGTCTTTCATGGCTTTCTCGGCTTCTTTTCTTGCCACCTGTAACTTTGTCATTCTTTCGGCTATTCCGGGTATCTTTGGTAGCCTATCAGGTTGGTGTGCTCGTGGGATAAACCCGACGAGTAAGTTGTATGGGGCCAATTTAGTCGTGGTATTTGGCCATGAGTTTCTTGTGTATTGCGCCATGGGTAGCCATGTTGCCCAGTCATCTTGTCTGTTGCTGCAGTACATTTGTAGGTATTGTTCAAGTGATTGGTTCATTCTTTCGCTTTGTCCGTCTGTCTGTGGGTGGTAAGCGGTTGATATGTTCTGCTTGATTCCGAGTAGTGTACATAGTTCTCTTGCGAATTGTGAGGTGAACTGTGGGTCTCTATCTGAGATGATCTTCTTGGGGATTCCGTAGTGTGGAAACACGTGTATCGCGTAGAGTTTTGCGACCTCTACGGTATCCACAGTTTCATTGCAGGGTATAAAAATTGCTGCTTTGGTGCAATTGTGGTCTGTTATGGTTAGGATACTGTCGTATCCTTCGCTTTCCGGCAATTTCACGATGAAGTCCATTGCGATTGTTTCGAAGGGTAGTGCTCTGGGTTCTGCGGTGATGGGGGATATACCTGGTTTATTGGGGTGTGTGTTGACTTTTGACATTTGACATGTCGCGCAACCCTTGACATAGTCTGTCACGAATTGTTGTAAACCTGGCCACCAGTAGTATTCTTTGACGAGGTTGTAAGTTTTTGAATATCCTGGATGTCCAGCCGTGGTTGAATCGTGAAATAGGCGGAGTACCCCCCTCCTAAGGTTGTTGTTTGCCACAACAACGAGGGCACCATCGTGCCACCAGAGATCGTTCTGTCGATAGAGTTTGTGGGCCTTCTCCCAGATGCTTAGATCGTGAGCATATTCGGAATCGTGTTGTAGGGCCATGACGCTAGTTTCTGTGTCCGAAGTGAGGACGCTGTCTTCTTCCGTAAAAACTCGTAGTTGCTCCAAGTGTTGGACACTAAGTTGTTCGTATTCTTTGAGCGTGTTGAGTGCCTGCATGTCAGGGCAAAGGCGGGCTCTATGCCGTTTAGTCTCCCATTCGACTCCTATTTTGCAGGCCCAGTCAAATAGGTTGGTATTGTTGCCTTCCAGATGTCGGAGGTGATGTGGTCTCGTGACCTCCACCATCGGGACATTGGGTGAGACAAGGAGGTCTTGCGGTAGTGCTACTACCGGATTGTTGTTACTTGCATCTGGTGCATAGTCTGGTTGCCGCGATAGAGCATCTGCCCTATTTGTCGACCCTGGTTTATAGACTATCTTGACATTGTAGTCTTGTCGTTCGTTGTTCCATCTGGCAATACGGTCGCCTAGTCGTCAAGGTTCCATATGGTATTCCAAGTTCTTGTGGTCGGAGAGTACGATCACTGGGTGAACTGTACCTTTTAGAAGGTAGTCCCAGTTGCGTAGTCCTCGCAGGATTGTGAGGTACTCTCTATCGTAGATCGGATAGCGCTGTTCTACTGCGCTGAACGTCTGAGAGTGGTATCCTACTGGCCGGAGCATTGCTCTGCCTTTTCTGTCCTGTTGCTCTACGGCCTGGTACAGGATTGCTCCGGTTGCATATTGTGAGGCATCGACTTCCAGGATGAATTGTTTGTCTTGGTCAGGTGGCAGTAGTACTGGTTCGGAGGTTACTATGGCCTTCAATTTCTGAATTGCTCGTGTGCAATCTTCATTCCATAGGAAGGTGTTTCCCTTTTTTAGGAGGTTTGTTAGTGGTTTCGCAATATCTGCAAATCCTGGGATGAAGGGTCTTTGGAATCCCAGGACTCCTAGGGTGCTCCGGACTTCTTTTACTGTTTTGCACATTTCTGGCCATTCTCTGATTCCTGCAATCTTCGTAGGATCGATTGAAATAACTCCTCCTCCTAGGTGTACTCCTAGGAAGTCGACTTCGGGCTGTTCGAAGACACATTTTGTTGGTTCCAGGAATAGGGAGTTTTGTTCAAGGAGGTCAAGGAGTTCATGTACGATCCACCGGTGTAGGTCCATTTCGTGATCTTTCATTGCCACTATGAGGTCGTCCATGTAATGTTTGAAGTTCCTTGGGTACTTCTTTCGTAAGGGATCGATGACATAGGCAATAAATCTCGAGAAGGTAGCTGGCGCGTTGCAGAGCCCAAAGGACATGACACAGAATTCGAAGAGTCCTCTATATGTTTTGAACGCAGTTTTCCACCTGTCTTCCAGGATGATCTGGATGTTGTGATACCCTTCTCGTATGTCAAATTTTGTGAATAGGGTGTTATCCCCTAGTTCTTGAATGATTGTCGAAATTCTTGGTAGCAGGGTGACGTCTACCTCCATCCATTTGTTGAGTTGTCTGTAGTCAACAATGAATCGTGATCGTCCATCCTTCTTTGGAATAGTGAAGGTAGGGAATCCGTATGGAGACTTGGATGGTTGGATAAAACCTCTTGCCAGGTTCTTATCAATGTATTCGTCTTGTGCCTTCTGTGATTGGACCGATGCAGGGTATGTTTTGCAATTTATTACATCGGGGGCTCCCTGCTTGAGCCATATCTTGTGATTGAATTCCCTTGGTGGTGGGAACCGCTGGGCCTCTCCTTCTGAGAATACTGTCTGATGTTGTTGGTATTCTTTTGGGACGTCTTGATTAGCGGTTCCCTGGTGTTCTTTTTGGTATTCTTGTGCCATTTGTTGTGCAATTGATACCTTCCTCGCCACCTGTGCAGGGTGGTCTGATAGTTCATTTTGAATCTGTTCGGTCTCTTCATGAGACAGGTCCATAACTTTATGGATGTGGTGGAGGAATTCGTTTTCTTCCTCTGTTGTTTTGATAATTGTCCGTTTCAAGTAGTGGATCGCATCTTTCGCGGTTCGTAGGGTGAACATCTTTGTTCTTGGTCCAATTACTTTAGCCGACTTCCAGTCAATGTCTGGGTTGAATTTTGCCAGCCATGGATATCCGAAGATCATCCGGTCTCTTCCTAGGTTGGTGATGAGGAACCGGACTCGTTCCTGTTGTCCTCCTCTTGTCATGGTGACGTCTGTATATCTTCGGATCATTCCAGCTTTGTTCATTGTTCCATCCACATTGTGGATGGGGATGGGCTGCTCTAGGATTTTTGTTCCCAAGCGATGCTGGATGACCCATCTGTAGTCGATAAAGTTCCCGGTAGCTCCACTATCGATGAGAGCTTCGGTTTCCGCCTTGCCGTCATATGAATGGAACTCGAATGGCATTATTACAGCCCTTTTTCTAGTCACATATTCAGTATGTATCCATAGGGCCCGCACCATGGTGGTTAGTTTGGGCCCATCTAAATATCCAGCAGAGAATCGACTATGGACGCACGGTCTTCTTCGTCTAGTCCTAGCATCATTTCTCAGAAGTTGTCCTTGGTCAAAAGAACTCGTTCCCCTTGCTCACCTTGTTCTCCAGGGCCTTCGTCAGAGGTTTCGGTTTTTCTGACTTGTCTGGGGGCTTGAGGTGGTTTCTTTTTCCATCCTCCAGTGCTCTGGGTATTCGGGTCCCGTTTTGGTTTGTCAGGGCAATTCTTCCCAATGTGCCCTTTCTTTTCACAGTAGAAGCAGAGTCCTAATAATCTTGCGGCCTTTTGCCTGGCTTCTTTGTCCGGGTTTTGGAAACTCCTTCTGGTTTCCATTGCGTCAACGTCCATGGCGTCTGGGTGTCTCAGGGTTTTCTTTTGTCCTCCCTTTCGTAGGTTCTGGAGGAGTCACTCCTTCAACTGAAGCTGAGGGTTTCTCCCCAATGCTTCTTGCACTTCTATGAAGGTGAGTTGTTCCTCGAGAGCTGCTTCCTGCCATTTGTCGAGGTTTGTTGGCTTTGTAGGTCTGCAGATGATTGCTGCCTTTAGTCCTCTGATGAGGCTATCTTTGTACATTTCCCTGCTCCCATTGTCAGTTCTGTTGAATCCAGCTTCTTTGAGCAGGTGGTCAAATGTTGCGTTGTAGACTTCAATGCTTTTTCCGGGCATTTTGTCCTGTTTCAGGTTTTTGACCTGGCTAAGAGCCAATGTAGTCTTCGTTCTGAACTTGAAGGTGTCCCTGAAATGTTTCTCGAAGACTGTCCAGTGTCTTTCATCCGTGTCTAGCCTTCCCAGGGCTAAGTTGTTGTCGAGCAACTCAAGTTCATTGTTGGCCCAATCCTCAACATCTGGTCCTTTGATATATGTTAGGATTAGGGCCACCCTAGTGTAAGGGTTCTTCATGACTGCTTTGTCCAAATTGACTGTGCGCCATTTCTTGAATTCGGTGAGGAATGTTTCAGCTTTTGAGTAGTCTCTGGTAAAAATTGAGGGTGGGGTTCCATACAGCCCACCATTTGAGCTGGTGTTGCTGGTGTTCCCTGTGTTCCCGGATCCTCCTCTGCCTCCTCCACCTCCTCCACCTCCTCCACCTCCAGTGGATGCTTTGTGGATGCTTGTCATCCTGATCGAGGCTGGTTGTTGGCTGAGGTCAAACTTATGACCTTGTTCTGCCGCTGTTGCTACTTGCAGTTAAGGATCCGCACGGGTGACACCACGGGTTATTTTTGGCACACCGCACCCATCACCTGTCAAACCGCACCCGCACAGACACCGTACCCGCGGTTAGCGGGTTTACACCGTGGTGTACACAGAAAACCGCGGTGCATTGACACCGCGGTATATTGTATTACGGGTTCTACAAC